>PVHY01012365.1:0-36269 GCA_004024945.1 Uropsilus gracilis | reverse complement strand
TTTAAAACTATCTACCACAACTAGAATTTAAACAGGCAGCAAAGGTATTTTATATACCAAAAAAAAAAAAAAAATGTAGATAGTATATGAAAAACAGTTATAGTATTTTCAAGATGCTAACAATGAATACAAAAGAAATTTCAATCCACAGCTTCACATCCAGTTATACTATCACTTAAGGAAAATGAACCAAACAAAAGGTCAAGAGAAAGACAAAAGTACATGTTGACCCATTGACCATAGATCTAAGGCATCCAGCACAGAGGAGGAAGGTGGGGGTGCAAAACAGGGAAGAGAAAACCCATGACACTATAGTGATGATACGCAGCTAGAAATGGTGGCAGAACTATGGGGACTACACTTGAAAGGAAAAAAAATGACAAAATCACTGTATAAAAATGACAGTTATATAAGAAAAAGAAAATTCAAAAATAAAATGCTGAAAGAAAAAGCAAATGAAATAAAAAAAGGAAGTGAGCGAATATCCTTAAGCGTGTAAATACAAATAATAAACTTGCTGAAACAAAGTGTGACTCAACAATTTAAAACACTATTGAAGGGACTGAATCGTTCAACGTTGATGTAACTTTAGGAGGTTACTTACTTAGAGAAACTAGGGTTGAGAAAAAAATTAGTAAAGGATCACTTCCTGTAGATTTGGGAATTTGAAATTACTGTTGTAAAGCTCTTCCTGGTGTTTTAGATGTCTCTGCTGGGGGTAGGCAGTAATAGGTTTTTGGGGTATATCAGCCTGAACTTCCATAGGAAGCCTTCTATAAGGAAGTCCGGGTGTTTTGACACAGTTAAGGCCACAGATAATGTGTTATGAGCCTCCGATTCAAGTCTGTAGTCCTCATGTGTGCCCCCATCCCTGCAGCTCTCCAGCAATGTGCTCTCCATCCTCGGAGCCTGCTCTTGCACCCCCTTACCCAGTGTAGTGGGGGGACCCAGGAGGTTATACCTGGTTAACACCTGTAGGGGTTTTCTTCACAGCCATCCTGCATCTCATGGGTTGTACTGCCCCAGTATGACTTCAAACAAAATACACATATAGAGTTTTCCTATCTCTTGCAGTCTGACTGATGCTCTTACTTTGTACACTTATAATTACTTTTTCCTTCACAAGTCTTTGACTGTGTCTTGCATCAGTTTTATTGTGTCTATTTGGAGGACAAGGAATGCCAGCTGTTCATTCTGCCTCTTACTGGACGCTACTTTGACAATTTTATATATATATATATATATATATATATATATATATATATATATATATATATATATATATATATATATATATATATTGCCATCAAATCAGGGGTGTAGGTAGCTTATAACTCAGTATTCTGTTGAAATAGTCTGTCACAGAGATATATTTCAGGCACAGAAAGAAAATCAACCACATCTTGATGATGGCATAGGACTCTCACTAATTATATATTTACTATTGAAAGTGGGCAACCAAAGAAAGGCTTTTAACTTTGACTTTAACACATACAGGCCTGCTTCTCTCTCCGGAGCAGGCTACCAGCAGTTTCTTTGCAATTACCTTTAATTTTAACTGGATACACCTATCTGCCTGCTTTTCTCTACAAAGCAGGCTACACACTCTTCATTAGCATTTACACTGTTTATCTTTACCATTGATATGCAAAGGCCAGTCAGCTGCTTCTCAGCTCCCAGCACTAAAACTGTAGAAGAAAAACTTAGAAACACAGCTTAAACTCTTGTGGGTTCTTTTCACCATCCCCAGCCTTCTCAACCAAAATACCAAACCAATGCAAGACTATCAGTGCAGACTAATTTATTTCTAACAAAGTGATTTACTAATTACTACAAAAGAAACATGTAAGACTCAGATTACTTTAACATTGTCCAAAACCTTTCTCAGCATTGTCTAAAGTCCTTTCCCCAGATTGCCCAAAAATCCTCAGTCTCTCAGTCCTGATCATCTCACCAACGTCCAGACAGAGTCCATCTCCAGACGCTTGAAGACATGTTCCTTTGGCTGCTCCCTTGACTTGCTCCTCCTTGTCTTCCATGTTGTCTTCTCCTTGTCACCTTCAGGTGGCAGGAACTCCATGGTGCTGAACCAGCAAAGTTTACTTTTTTTTAGGCCTAACTTTCACACGGCCTCTTTTAGATACAAGTTAAACTCAGCAAAACAAACTCTAACACAGAGTTTAAATCAGCAAACTTCTTAACCGCCCTTAGCACACATGTGGCTAGTCCAGGTCAACCAAGGGCTGCAGGTCCCCGGTGGCCATATGGCCAAGCTCACATGGTTCACATCTCCATCTTACAAATGGCCAAAACCAAATCACTCTCCTCCATGAATCTCTCTATCTGACCTCCATATTGCATCCAATCCCTTCTCTTTGTTTTTATACCCTTTATATATCCTGATTTCCCACCTTCCAGAAAAACTGTGTCACCTTTTTTCCCTCCTGCATCTCCCTTAAGGAAAATTTTAACTAAGATCATTTCACATTTTAGCATCTATCCTTAAAATCTGCACTCTTAAACAGGAGACAATGGGGAGGGGAGGTAGCACACCCTATCATTATCACATAGAAATGACTGCTGAAATCCAACACTTTTACGACAGATCACAAATATAACTTCAGTCTGTCCCAAATTCCCCTACTGAGACCTTCCATTCTATGTAAATAGATAAATGAAAAGATAAGCCTATAGGTAGATACATAGATGCCATTCATTGAATCCTGTTGTACAGCAATCTAATTTAAATTTTTGTTTACTTAAGTTGATCACGGAGATTATGTCACAAAGCACAGTGCACTGGTCTTACTGTATAATTAATTTAGTTGTTTGCAACTGAAAAGTTGGAATGGGGGCCAATTTCTATAATTCAAGGGTTCTTTTGTTGTCTTTAGTAGACATTTGATTTTACCAGATAGAACTTTGCTTGCCTCATGAATAATTCAATTACAATGCTTTCCTTATAATGACTAAGATGTTTCTTGCTGCTCAAATATTTTAAAATAAATGGTAATTGCATTTAGATGAGTATTATTAATTCTTAATAATTTTTTCTGGAAAACATTCTTATGGTAGATTGGCCATCTGTAGATGTTGCTGGAACAGAATTTGCATTTCAGCCCTTGATGAATATTGTCAAGTAACTCAAAACAGAGCAATATCGCCACCACCAAAAAAATGTTAACCAGCTGATAGTTTTTGTTTCCAATGTCCTACCCATCTGCCCTTGACCTGAGAAGCCAATAGAATGGCTGTCATGTGCCAGTAATGAGTCAGTCTTCTCTTTATAGTTGTGTAACTGTAATTGGACTTGGCATATTACATGTGTGGAGAAACAAACATACCCCCTGGATTACAGAAATTTTGTAATTATGCATTGTTGCACCTCATAGCTTATCTGTGGACAAATTGAAGCCTTCCTTTAAGAAAAAAAAATCAATCCACAACTTTCAAAAATACTATATTCATGTTAAAAAGAAAAATGCCATAAAATAATTTGAAAAAAAATTGTTAAAATTTAAGAGCAAATAAACTAACTGGATGATAATCTACTGTGAATTATCTATGCCTGTCTTTCATATTTACAATGCTAAAAAAAATTGTATTTGGTCAATAAACAATAAAAGTGTTTATTAGCTAATGTTATATAGATGAAAATCTATATATTTGTTTTATTTCATTTTTGGATTTGGCTTAATGTTCCCAACTAATTATATAAGATTTCATACTCTGAAATTTTTAAAATATTCATCTCTGGCAAAGAAAAAGAGGAAAAAATGGCCAATGTTCTTTTTAGAAGGTTGTACTGAGCAAAATGTTCCAAAATAAACTATAAATGAATTAACTCCAGAGTAGAAAATTCAATTTAAATAATAAATTAGAAACATATAAGAAATTATATTCATATATTTTAGAGTAGCTCTAAAAACTTTTCTGTCCAAACCAGTTAATGCTGGCAATGTTATTCAGTCATATTTAGGTTAAACTACAAATTGCTTATTGGGTATTTATTTGACTAATGTGCATTCCATACTTGTTAGTTTTCTGAAAATATTAATATTTTATTGATAACTATTTTAGTATGAATCAATCTAACTACTTTAATATCTTAATATGATTAAAACTACTATAATCAATCCCTGACATAGAAAATTTTCTTGATTAGAAATTTCAACTAATAAGATGGTAGGATCAGTTATGATAAACCTTAGTTACATAGTATTTTCTGCAAAACAATGAAAGCTTATAAGAAAAAGCTTAAATAAGGCATGAACATAGCCTGTGTTCTCATTTTCACGTTGAAACATTTTTTTAAAAACAACCTTAGAATGCAAAACTTTTATGTTATTAGCTATGGTTTCTCTTCTGCAATGGAATAACTAAATATGTCATCCCTGTGCTACCCAAATAACACAGGCTCATAAATTGCCTGGTCTTGTTAGTGACAAATTTTTCCATAGGTGGCTGTTTTATATGATGTGTATTCTTTAAAAAAAAAAAAGCTTGTCCCTTGGAAATTTTAGCACAAAATTTCTTCAAATGGATTAAAGTATTCACAATGATATTTTATAGGATTATTAAATTTTTTTTAGTAAGAGATCGTGAACAGTTTCTCTTTTTAGATTTTTGAGGTAACATTGGTTTACAACACCATATGCGATTTATAGAGATACAGATTAGTCCTTCGTTAGTATATTCTTAAGCCACACGAGCACCAAAGTACCCATAGTCCTCCATCACAGAACCTTGGACCCTCTCCCCCTTTTATCAGCCCGATCTATTTTTGGTTTATTTTAAAAATCTATTTTTGGCTTAGTTTTATCTGTTTCTTCATAGTCCATCTATGAGTGAACTCATCCAGTATTTGTCTTTCCTTTCTGACTTCATTTAGCATATCCCCTCCAATTCCACCCACATTGTCTTGAATGGCAAGGTTTTACCTGGTTGTAAATCTGAGTAGTATTCCATTATATACATGTTGGAATGTTTCTTTAGCCATTTATCTGTCTTTGGATACATATGGGTTGATATATTTTAACTAAATTAGTTCTGCAATGAACACAGGACTACATTATCTTTCAAATTAGTGTTTTTGCATTCTTCAGGTAGGAAACTAGGTGTAGGATTATTGGAATCACATGATAAATCTAACTGTAATACTTTGAGAATCCTCCATATTGTTTTCCATATGGACTGGACAAGTCTACATTCCCAACAACAGTGTATGAGAGTTTCTTTTTCTCTCCATGTCCCCTCCAACACTAGCTGATTCATATTTTGGCAGGAAAAAACCACCTCACTGTTGTAAGAGATGCAGCCAGAAAAAAAATCAAGCCTTGTTCCTGACAGAGATGCCTTCCACCTCTTAATTATTTTCTTAATAGCAGAAAAATCAATAATGTATATTGTGTCACCTTTCTATAATTCCCAAATACTTTGACCAGAGGATATAGCAGAAAAAGAACTCTCCAATTCTGAAGATGTACCAAACCAGACATATTTTAGGTAATGGCTATGAATTTCACTATTTTGCAAGAAGATAATTCACTCACTACTATCATTAGAGAAAGTAGTTTTCCCTTTGGTAAACAAACTATCATTTATAACAAGACTGGAAAGAATACAGACAAGCAATTAGAGACATTTGGTAGATGTCAAAGTTGTTAATATAATAATCTAAGAGTTTAAAGGCTATCATGGAAAATATTTTTTAAAGTTAAGATCAATAGCAACATGTTCATACTAGAAAATCCACTAGATGACTACTCTGAAAATGCCTGGGAGTGGTTTCATCCTCCCTAAATAGGAAGGTAAAAGAAAACACAACAAAAAAAAATCATTTAAAAGTAAATTGACTGTGCATAGACAAGAGCAGTCTACTGAGACAATTTTGGTTGTTAGTAAACCTTCAATTTCTAAGTATATACTCCAATGAAGAGAAAAGGTCATTACCTTGTGGATCTGAAGTATATGGTGAAGAGACAGGATAGTGGCTGGGTTATATGTTTAGCACATACGCTATCCAATTACCCATTAAAAAACTGCTGAATAATTGTTTTTCATCCATCCTTCATGGTTCAGTAAGTCAGGACCAGCCCTTATTCCACTTCCACCCACCCCCACAAATGTGGGGAAAATCAGAGTGATTTGTGGTTCATACATCATGTTCTAGTTTGAAAACTACTGTTTTCACTCATAGATCTAATGTGAGATTCAGACTTAGAAAATTCTGGCTTATGAGATACTATTTATAATCCAAGACTACCAAATATATTGCCATGATATTGCTAACATATTTCTGAATTTGAGTCAAATACATTCCATTATCTACACTGCATACATTTTCATTTTTTACACTGAGTTCAACATCTGTTGCAGTTTAGACAGATATGTACTTGAGGTTATCTACATGTTTCAGGAAAGCCAAAATCTTCTGCATTAAGTTGACATTCTTTGAGGCTGCTTGTGAGTCAGTACATATGTTTGTGGGCAGCTGTTTTTTGTGGCCAGATTTGAAGCACTTTTTTCAAACTGGTGTATTTTACCATATGGAGAAATGGTTTCCAGCCAAAACATTTAATTAACAGTGAATCAAGATGACCTTGTCTTCGCTTTGCCACATCTAAGTGCTGAACACAGTGACAAAGCGAAGACAAGTGTACTGCATGCTAGACCAGGTCCTTGCCCCTTCCCATATGGTCATGATAACACCCAATCTTATTTTTGCCATCCTCTCTCGCTCCATCTTATTGCATTCCATATGGCGAATAGCAATAGATCCAGAGAGAAATTCATATGTATACATTATTATATTATATATAAATGTACTTATATTTGGAAGCAAAATAACACATTTTGAGTGGTAATGCTAACTTGAAGTGACTTATTACATAGAAGAAAACAGGGAAATATGAAAACCATAAGTTTGTTTTAATAAATGTAGGTATCTTGGCTATTTTTATCAATATGTTTTGAAAGGCTGCAGTCATTAGTATTGAAAATTCCATCATATTGTCACACAATATAAGAGGACTAATGGGGGGCATATATCCAAAAGTTATGATAGAATTAGCCATTTATTTTCATTTTCTTATCCTAGTGTTTGGGGCACAGTCAAAAACAAACATGGTAAGTAAGAAACAGAGGCTGTGGATCATCAAAAATAACAAAACATCTATTATGATAAAATTTCATTTCACAAATGAAACACTTAAGGAAATATCAAAATCAGAAGAAATTATCATGCAGATTAATAGTGCTTTTATACACACACATACATATGCACAGAAAACCATAAAAATAGTAAAGGCATACCACAACTCAGTAATGAATCTCATGATATGTTGATGAGTAAAAGGATGCATGAAGAACTAGTGTTGTCAACGTTCATAAGGAAAAAAGAGTTCAAAAAAAAATGTGTCTCCTTAAATTAGCATCACTTTTCTAGAATGAAAGGTTAGGAGTAATACCAAGCAGATGTACATTGTATTATGTAACTAATTTCCTCCCTTCAAATTTTGGAGAAACAAAAATTTTTCATACCATTGTGATCAAAGACAATGTACTGGCCCTTAAAAGCTTTCCCACCTCTATACATCTATTTGTCAAACCTGCCTGCATTTGTCATGATTCAGAACATAACATGGATAGCCTTTGAAACAAGTCATATGAGATTTTTATACCAAATCTATCTGTCTAGTATATTTTTAATAAAATTACATTGATTTTTAATTCTCTAAAAATTTCAGGAATACAATTTCACACTGTTTAATGTTAGAAATTTGGGTTCCTGGAAGCTGGCATAACATAATTAAAACATAATTAATTTAGTAAATAGGTTTTGAATTACAGAATGCTGAATAATGCTTGCCTGCCTATCTTTCCTATTTTCATTAAAATAAATTGTGCATTATTGTTAGGGGTCAAACTCTCAGAAGATGATTGTTATCTAAGGTTTTTTTGGGGGGCACATGCAAGCAAATAATCGTTAAATATAGATTTCATTAAAACATCATTATGGTTAAACAAATATGAATTGCAAGAAGGAACACTCATGGATCTCATAAATGGCACATTTTAAAAGCAATGATCAGAAATGTCTGTGTGCTTCAATCCCCCTCGTCAGTGAGTGGGACTGGTGTTCCTCTCAGTGGGAGCTGCCATCATGATGACACTCCACAGTAGGAACCCAGTTGGATGATGCAAACTAAGACAGAAAAAAATGTCTTTATGTTCAGGAAGCATCCAAAATCAGAAAGATTCCAAGCTGCAGTGAAAGAGTTCCATGATTTATCTTCAGAGGCAAGCACTTTGTTAACTGAACAAGTTCTAACCAGATGTTAATTGAGCATAAAATTACAAAACTTGGCTAGCATCATGGCAGATTGTAAATCCAGCGGGGAGAGTTAGGTTGACCTGTGTGTCCTACATTGCACTTAGTGAGATTTGAGTAGTCCATAAGTACTGGATAAAAACAATGGGGAAATACTTAGAATTCAAAAATTACTTCTGAACAGAAAATTCTATGTTATTTTAGGTTATCTCAATAGGATTTTATTCGTAGTAATTGCATTGCAGTAATTGCAGTTTTCTGCCATTGACAAAATTATTTCATGATGTGTTAATACAGCTTATCCTCATTCCAATTCAAGTTCAATGATGTTTTCCTAATTTTATAGATAAAGAACCTGGCACCAAGTGATATTTTTCAAAAACTACATGATATGAGTAGCAGGGTTTTATGTAAATCATTCTCATGCTCAAACATTCTCTAGGGAAAATCACTTTGAGGTTGTACCTTTTAACTAATTAATTTGTCAATAAGCTTGTACATACTCAGAATTTGACCAATACTAATGTCGATTAACCCACTACTACCTATTGTAAACCTCTGATTCCTGGAACACTATTAAATATTTTTAAATATATAGATCTGCCTCATTTTCATAATCAAGACATTGTCACGGTAATGACAAATATCTTTCTTATATCTCTACTGAATCCTGTTTGCTTCTTTTCTCTTATCATACTTTGAATTAGCATCAATATCTTCATCTCCAAATTGTCATCCTATCTTCCCTTCCATCTATTTTCCTATTCTGTAGTTTCTAGCTTCATCATTCTGTGAAAATATCTTCTCCAGATCATCAGTGAACTTGTTTTGTTTCTAACATCTTGTTTTGTTTCTAATAAATTTTGACCCAGTATATCTTTTAACATTCTTTTTGATTCTAATTAATATTTTCTTTGTTGGGTCTTGTGCAGATGTCATTGTTCCCAATGACTGCCTTAAAGTTCCTTTCTTGCACCTTTGTTGCACAATTGCAGACTCTCTACTGATGGTGATGTGCTGTTGCTTTTAAATCAGATAGAGAGCTCCAAAATTAGTAGAATGGAACCAAATTTGCCCTTTATACTAAAGACAGTTTTTCTTTCTGATTTGCTTATTTTGAACAATTCATTTATCATCTTTCCAATCATCTGTAAATAAAGATTGTCTTTTTTCTTTTTCTTTTTTTTCCCCTCTTCTGGTAATCAACTGCTATGATTTATCGCAATATTCCTGCAAGACTAAGCATATCTCTTTCATAATATTATGTCAGATAAACAATCAGTGAAAAACTGAATGAGCAATAAAAGCTAAAATACAATTCATAATTATACACCAAAATGGTGTGACATTTTGAAAATTAGCATGAGGTTCACAGGAATTCAGTCTTTAATTGAATCCACTAAATGATCTATAAATTCTATATCTTTGATTTTATCATATACTTTTTCTATATAATATCACTATTACTGAATAACATTTTATTTTTGTTTTGGATATGGTGTATATTCTCCAAAACAGAACTTATGTTTGTCACATACACCATCAAAGCTTTCAGGTTGGTCTAATTTAGAAGTTTTCTTCAATCACCGTCACTTTTTTTCCCAGATTTTTCACACTGGGAATGCCAAGTAAGTTGGCATTCTTTCTTCATAAACAAATTTTGGATTCAAGGTCATAGGGATGTCATTTTTAACAACATGCCTTACCGCCAGTGAAAATCCTGCATGTCTGCTTGGTTAATTACTTCCAATAAAGAAACACACAAATGCCACATTCCCATAATATTGGGTGGCTATAATTTCCTTTTTGTGGATTATTTACAACTTCTCTTTTCATGTTTGCTTCTCACAGAAAACAAAAAAAACTAGTTCTTCGTTGAGACAACAGGAACACCAGCGAGAGCACAAAGACCAAATGCACAGACTGTAATCCCACCATCCTGCATACTCCTTGGGTCTCTCCAGGGGACCTCATGCTAATCATTAGCTGTGTCTTCCTTTTCTTCTTTTGCATGTGTGGGATTGGTCTGGGAGAAAATATTGAGCTCTCTAGATCTTCAATAATTGTTTATGTTTGCTGAGCATAACCATGAACTAGTCTACTACTCTCTTTTTCTGAGGAATTTTCACGCAAAATTGTGACCTAGAGTTGAGGAGACTTTATTAAGTCTCAGGAAAGGGTTCATGAAAACTTACATAAAAATTCTATAAAGTATTCATACTTAATCCTTTAGAAAGAGCAGATATTCAAAAATTTCATTGAAGGTCATAAATGAAATGAAGTAAAATTATTATGTAGTAACGAACTAAAACAACTTACCTAGTTTTCATTTGGAAACTCTCCCAGTATCAACAAAACTACCATGAAAGAAGTTATTTCCAATGTGTTAACTTTGGAGCTATGTCATCTGTTCTGGATTACATTCTGCTATTCTTTCTGAGTTTTTAATTCTAAGATAGAGTAGGCTTTTATTCACCTTACATAGTATAGTTTTAATTGCACATGTGGTATAACAATGTGTATACACACACACAAGCATTGGGATATAATTTCAATCCTAGAATTGTAAGTGGGCATGTTGTCTAGAGAAATTTGTCAATCATTAAGGTGGAACCGGAAGAAGTATAATTAAATATATATATATTTAAAGAAATTTTCTTTTCTCATTAATGGGTTGGAAAGAAACTGCAATGGGAAAAAAAAACAAAACAAACAAAAAAAGACATGGTGTCAATCCATATATCCAACCCAGGGAATTGCTCTTTGGAACCAAGGAGAGATGGCCTTGCTTGGTGAGGCACAAGAACTGAAGATAATATAGGAGACACAAGGTTGGGAAGAGACCACTGCTCTTCACCATGGGAAATTGGCTGCTGTTTTCATGATGAACCACCAGTTTCCCTCAGCCTGCCTCAGTATCTTCTTTAATAGGGATGGTTCCCTACAGGAAGATGCATTGACTTCCTGAACCTCCTTCTTGGAGATTATCATCATAGGGGAGTATGCTTCTTTGTCACTGATGAGGCAGTTCTGAGGTTCATTACACTTAGATCTTCACAGGAGCCTCAGGAAGAGTGTACCCCTGCACCCCACTCATCAGAGCATCCTGACCTAATTTATATTCATGCAGAGTCATTGTAATATAAACAGTAATTGATTAATGCAACTTTTAGAGGTTTGCCTTCCTTGCCTAATTTACTTCTCCACTTCGCTAATAATGCTTTCAGGGGTCAGGCTCCAAAGCAAATTCACATATGCATGCTCTTGTCGTGAATATTTTGTATAAGTTTAAAACAAAAGTTTTCTCTAGGTTTTCTTATTTGAAATCACCGGAAGGCAGGTGTGGCAGAGATGTCTCTTTTCTCCTGGGCAGGGCATGACAATGACAGTGTCCATTAACACTGTGTTCAATGTCCACTGTCACTGACAGTGATGGACAATGAGCTAGAAAAGGAGATGTGCTAGCACAGGCCAGAAATGAATGACCAATTCATAAGTATATCTGAGTCTCCTTTTAGTTACTTCCAAGAATACTAGGAAGCAAAACTACAAGAAAGCTAGGACCCCCTATGCTATGAAATAAGATCACCTTTCATCAACAAAGGTAATTTCTCTTTCTCAGAATAGAGAGATGATGAGAGTTGGGGGTTTGTTTGGTGCTGTGTATTTCAGCGCCTAAAAAAGTGTGTGGTCCATAGGACGATTCTAACAAATATATATTGAACTGGAGAATGAACATGACTGACTTAAAAGCTGACGGTGCATGATGAAATGGGGAAACTGGAATATTCCATACACATTTGTATACTATAAATGCACACGCTTTACACATTATCCACAAGTGAATGCATCAACAGACAGATTATCATTTTTAAATGATATTTAAATGTAATATATTTTAGACCTGTGGCCTCTTCAATTTTCAAGCTAATTCAATTTAGAACTTAGATCTGTTTATATAACAGAATTTCTAATAGAGGTCAATCACATGTATTTCTTTTATTTAATTTGCTATCTTCCCTTTAATGGTTTTAGATTTTTATGTATTGTAATGATAAAGGCCACTCCACAAAGTTCTTAATAATCTTTCATGTTCCTGTTTTTCCTAATACAATCTATTTTTACTTTTTTTATCTTTGCAATTATTTCTAGCTGGAATGTTTCATATGTTGAAAAATGAAGCATTGTTCACCTTCCCCTTCTTCCGAGGAGTTCCTGACTTGTTCCAAAAATGCTTTATAAATAATTCATCTTTATTTCATATTTCAAAGACCACCTTTTTAAGAAAGCTTAATAAATCCCCCATTTATGTTTGACTCTCTTCCTGCAATCTCTATTCTGTTCTATCAAGTTTTACAATTAGCTTTAAAATAATTTGTGCTGCATTGAGATTCCATAATTTAAGAAAATATTATCATATTACTTCAGGTTTTGCAGGTTAATTCTCAAGATTTTGTGAGACAAAAAAACTAAATATTGTCCACTACAGTTGGTTGAGATGAAAGACAGAACAATGGTTAGTGAAAAGAACAGAAGTTCATAGATCTCCTTTCCACACATCTCATACATAGGAAGGACTGTAGGTCTTTGAACAATTTAGGTTCCTGAATTTCAAGGTATCCTACCATTGAACTGCATCATCTAATTTAATCTTTCTCTGTATGTTTATGCTATCATTTAAAAACTCCTTTTAACTAAAGCATCTGCAGTTTTAAGATCATCTTGGCCTCTAACACCCGTGTTGTGTATGAGCTCTTAGGTTTGAAATCAGTCATTTCTTTGCAGGAAATCAAAGAACCTTTTTTTTTCTGGTAAATTCCTAAAATAGAACAAGTATATAAATTATATTTCTTCACCTTTAAACAAAAACAGAAAAGGCCTATTGATAATAATTTTGATAACATGATAATTACAACAAAAATTGAATGACATCTTTTTTTTCACATTTTTTAAAATGTACTTGGACTCTGATGTTAAGAAACATATATGTTTAAAGAAAAATACCTGGGTACAGAAGCGATTTAATTTATGATGTATTTCTTAGTTCATTTCCTCTCATCTACAGCATGTAAATCTATAGGTTCACCTATATTGTGCGTCCATATTAAGATTTCAAACACACACACTAACTTACCACAAATGTGTAATTCAGTTTATTTTTTTCCCAGCTCATCTACTGAGCTAGAACTAAGGTCTTCAGTTAATTTGAAACATATCTCTATTGGCATCAGAACTCAAATATGTGCTATAAAATTTCTTCCTTCCCCTAGCTTCTTTTCCTTAACCCTCCAGACCCAGGTCCTCTTACACTCTCTCTTCAGAATCACAACTGTAGAGAATAGCATGAAAGCATCTGTATATTGAAAAGCGTGGTATAAAAATTGAAAGAGTTAAGAAACACTGCAGATGTTCCTAAGATTTTACATTTCTAACAAAATACTACAGGACTCAGATATTATTTGTTCCTCCTAGATATCTGTACCTTTAGCAGCTACCAACCATTATATGGAGTGAATGGAGAAATCTAATATCAGCTGCTCTTGATGGCTGCTTTGTGTATCACTGGGTCAAAGGCTATAGGTGAACAAACAAAGAAATGTATAACTCTGCCTTATCATGAGAAGCCTTGATCACAAAAATAACCTGGAGCTTCAATTCAGAAAACCAAGAGAGCACTAGGACCCATAGACCTTCTAACCTCTACTATCCCTGCTGCCATCAGTTCCATTTTGTTAGTCATACACTATATTCCAAACAGAGTCATATTTCCTCTGAGTTAGATAGATCATTTCATTGTCACGCATGTTCAGTCCTCCCTGGAGCAGGAAGTGGTATGTGTGCCCAAGATTTAATATACTTTTTATTTTTTCCTTTTTATGATTTCAACCTTGACCTCAGACTCAAGAGTCTAGTGCTTTAACCATTAGAGTTTTTCTGTATCTTAATGCAGAAACTGCACACCCAATAACTACATAAAATGACCTTGGTAAGCAGCACCTGCTGCCATATTAATAATTACTTTTGTCTGACATGGTATAACCACACCCAGCATCAAATCAGAACCCATAAACCAATAAATTGTTTTGCTACTTGACTGTTAGCAGAATGCTAAGAATGCTAAGCCACATCTCCAGCAAAACCAACATGAAGCTGAAGTTGCATTTTAAGTAAGATCTCTCAGGAAAAAAAAAAAAAAGACACCAGATATATTAATGCCCTTCTTGGAAAAGGAGTTCATCCTATCTAATATGCATTAGAAATAATCTACTCATTTGATGAAAGGTTTGCGAGGCATGAATAAAGGGCCAGGCTGCTTGTCTACAGCACCATTAACAGAATCACACAAAGCCCATTTCAGTGGCCTATTTTCTCAGGCCAGCCATCAGTGTAATTATCCACATTAGAGGAATTTTCTGAGCTTGAGGAAAGGTTCACAAGTCAAAGGGAGCTGAAGTTCACTCTGGGGAATTTAACTAACAGTTTGGTTTGAATACTTTTTTATCAAGTAATCTCTAAGGTATCAAACGATATCATTCCCTCCGGTCTCTGTATGGAATCACCACTTTTGTGCTGTACTGACTTCAACACCCAGTGATATTATGAAGTCACTCCTGCATTTTGAGGCAATCTCTCTGAGGGAAATATGCAAATCAAATTCTTGATAAAAAAAGGAATCATTTTTCCAAGTTATAAGTATGAGCATGTGTTAAAAGGTGAAATTCTTTGCGCACATTTTCATAAAGGTATATACCAAAATGATAAGCATGCTGGTTTACAGGTTTGCAAGTGCAATGTTACAAAAAGCAACTCTCTCTTAGCCTTATGGCAATTTCTTTCTTCTCAAGGCACATTGGTGCTTAAAAATATTATATGTAAGGATAGGAAACTGACTGTATTATTTATGAAAATAATGAATTAATGATACACATGTATACACACAAAACATATACCATACATATCACTGGCACATTTTTGTGTATACTAGATGATATATATGTGTACCTATTTATATCTGTCTGTCACAGGGAAATATTTTTAAAAGATGGGAAATGTCAGAAGATAGTAACTGACATGTATTCATATATGTGAGAGTGTGCAAGTGTATGTATATATACAATCTTGCCACGATATCTCTCCTTTAACATCATTATAGTGGCTCAGCATGAGTGAACACTGAAACTGCCCTTATTAAACTAGTAAAAGAGACCAATCTTTCCTTAGATTAGATGGTTAGATTTAGATAGCCTTTTCCCCAGGTATTTTAGATCAGCAATAGAAAAGCCTAAAGGGAGAAAGATTTTTCATTGTTCCTATTATATATATAATGGAATGAAATATACTTGTGATCAACTTCAACAAAGCTGAATTGGTATTTATATAGGAGATACTGACATGAAACTTGTCTGCTAACAATGTACTAAGTGAGGTCTCAGCCCAAGAGTTTAAAGTTGGTGATGTGCTGTGAAAATCTGAGGACCAGAGTAACTGTACTTATATTAATTATGAATGAATGATAACCTCACTTTTCACCCCCCCTCAACTATATTTCAAGCACCACTGGGTTTCATGGTGTGGGAGAATTAATGAAAAAATTGAGAAAGAGGTTGCTCAAATCATTCCATCTCACATATTAACCCAAAGGTGCCCTTCTTCTAGGAAACAAAGGATGAGTCAGTGAAGAAAAGGGAAGATAATGATCATTATCCATATATTGCTGAAATTACTATAACATAACTAAGATATAGGTAACACAATGTAAGTTTTTGTACACAGTGAGTTTATTTTGATATACAAATTGAGCTCTTAGATTGCCAATGGTATTTTCTGGCAAAAGCTAATACAACTCACTGACAAGAGAGCAGCCAAAGTGTAGCTTTAGAGAGCTGAAGCCTTTTCAAAACATCAATCTTAACCCTAGAGTGTGCATCCCAAATCAAACAACCACCACAACCACATCACAAGGAAAAGAAAATGAATTCTCCAGGCCAGGTAAATAAACAGAACTGAAATTGGCAGATAGAGTTATTCTTGATTTCCAAATTCCATCTTCATGATTGGAGCCTCAGATATTTTTATTACTATTCCCACAATCAGATTTACTTGAAACTTAATGGAATATCTTATTTTTCTCTTTCACCAATATTTTCCTATCAGTTTACCATTAACATCCCTATAATACACAGCCACCCACACATACTTCTACACACAAAAAAAGTAATTGTAATGCACTGATCACTTCTGCTCTTTGATACCCAAGGCAGATGACTGTAGGACAATTCAGTGATGATTATCAATATTTCTAAGAAAGTTACAATGAGCACATCAGCTTTGCCTGAATTCAAATAGGCATCATAGTTTCAGTCAAAGTTTATAAAATAAACCTTTGTATTCACTGGCATTCACCAGTGAAGTACAGGTGTTTGGACAATTCATTTATTTCTCCCTGGGAAATTGCTTTTATATGCTTCCATTTCTGATCAAAAACTAATATGTATTTAATTAGACACAGATTTTAATAGTATATTGCTTATTAATCCACTATTATGTGACTATAAACTGATCTATATTCTATACAAAAATGCACAAAACTTCTAATTTGCCTAGAATTCAGTCAAATCAAAAGATACTAGACATCTTTTACTATGGAGATAAAGCAAAGTATTTCACCTTTTATCATTGCAAGTCTCAAGCTATATATGAAATGTGAAAAGTAGATAAATACACTGTAGAACGACAATTACTTTTTCTTACTTGTAGGTGCTATTTTTTTTTACAAAGAATGTGAATGTTTATGTGATTAAAAAGTGGGGAATGCAAATAATATTATTGATTATAAAGTTTAAAACTTTGACCATGTCTTAGAATCTATAATTTAAGAACACATTTAGAAATGTTAATCAAACTTCTCAAAAAATTTATATATATTTTTGTCTGAATAAATTCTATGAATTAGAAATATTAAGCATTGGTAAAGCAATCTCTGGCAATTTCCAAGACTCTAATGAATATATATAAAAAGGAACAACAAAGATCATCCACTTCAGAAGATCTAAATAAAGGACATTTGCACATTGATTTTTTTTCTCTCTCCTGCCATAAAGGATATTCCCCACAGCATCTCAGAATCCCCTTAAATACAGATTTTTAGCCTTGTTAGCAATCATTAGGAGGCTTGTGTGAATTGAAAGATATTTGCTGTCCCTGATTCAAACCAGTTAACTAGGCCATAGGGAATATCAGGTTAAAATGCTAACTTTTAAAAGCACTGCCTTGAAAACCAGAGTTAGAACATTAATGCATATCTGAGGAGCATGCAAGGACCACAAAATGCTAAGGGGATCTTGCTTCAGGGGAGTTCAACCATTGCATACACAGAGGCACAGAAGACTCCTAGCATTCAAGTTCTTTAATACATTTAGTGTACATGGAGAAGAGAAGAAAGAAAATTATTAATAAAGCTCTGAAAATTACCCAGTTAGGTAAATAGGTTTAGCACGAAGACTGGCCTCTGATACCTGAAAGTTTGTTACAAATTAAGGCACTTTTGATGGGGAATAGCAAGAAAGGGGCTATACAGAGTTCAGAGGACAGGGGAGAAGATGATACCACTTAAAGATAATAGCTGCACTGGAAGACTCCCTTCCTATCTCTCACTTAATGGATCTCTTCCAAGTCTTCTACATCTCAGTCCTCCATATGTCTCTTCTAGGTCTCCTTAAAAGTACCAGGGTGCTAGTCTGGGATGCAGAAGCAAAAACGTGGTGGTCTTGCCTACCTTTGTGTTATATAATCCACTGAGTCGTGTTCCTAGTTCACAGTAGTATCCCTACTCAGGAACACCATTTCATGGCATTCTGGACATTGTAATCCTAGGAGGATGCTTATAGGTGGGGGAAAGGAAAATTGTGTCTCCTCTTGATGGGAGGTAGAAATGCAACGGGAATATTACAATGTCTGGCAAGGGTTACCATAAACTATGAATGACCATTCGACTTAAAGCTACTTTTTATGTATATCCAAGGACTTGTTAACTTAAACGCAATGACTATCTTGCCTGGATTACTTTCAGAAATATATGTTTGTTTTCTTCTTTAAATGACTGATTTTCTTGAACAAAAGAATCTTATTTATATCCTATTAAATAGAACATTTATAGCCTCTTAAATAGAATCATTTATATCCTATTAAATAGAATCAGTAAATTGCAGCAAACTTGATGGAAAAGAGGTATATATTGTACTTTTTGATTTAGTGATACCACTTTTAGTATTATCTTATTCATGTACTCTACAAATATCATATTAACTATCTACTAAGCTGCGTTGTACCAGTTTCTGGGCTTAAATAAAAAAAAAGAAAATATACCAGATGATATTTTTGTCCAAGTATATATAATTTTTTCAGTAGAAACAATCATAATTCTTCTAATAAATATCACAATTGCAATAATAATAAACCTGTGAGGAGATATGAACCAGAAATACAATCTCAATGATAGAAAAAGTTTATGAGATAATGAAAAGGAGGATTTCAGCCTTGAAAGCAGTCCAATAGATTTCACTTTTTGAAAACCCTTGCAACAAACACAAGTTTGAATTTAGTTTACATAGGTAGGAACAGTGAGTTCCAGAGATTAAAATTATAATTCATCTTGATAATGGCTTCTAATTCTAAATTGTTTTGACCTAGGAATATATGGTTATCTTTACAGAGAGGAAGGCAATGGAGGATTTAGTCTCTCTCTTTCTAAAGATTCAAAGCATCTTCTTTATCCTGCTTCCTGGTCATCAATGTAGGTAAAAATTAGACAGGTATCTGATTTTGTATAGCCATTTCAGCTTCTCTGTGCAAATGGCTTTGCTTTCTCTCTGCCAGATTAGGGAGGGGTTATTTCTCCAAACATTTTATAATGTGTTCACAAATATGTCCACTGCTCTGAGTAAATAAAACAAGAACTTTGGCACTGTTCAAGATACCTGAAGAACTGATCCTTGGGTACTGTCTGAAGGACCTATAGTCATAAAGTAAATGAAATGTCTAGTAAAAGAGCTAACATGTTACAAAACTTGGAAATGACAGGGACAGGTAATTACAAGACCTTGACAGAAGACCAGGGTGACTGGCTCAGAAAGATAGAGAGAATGTAGCATAAGACCTGAGAAGAGAAACAGAGTCAGTAATATTATGTAAACATTACTAGAAAGTTTTGATTTTATCCTAAGAGAAATGGGAAGTCATGGATGATTTCTAAGCCATATCTGTGTTTCTTATAAATCACTCTGAGATTAGTATGAAGAACAAAGGGGGAGTGGTGGGAGCAATGAAGAATTTGTAACACTGAAGATGCAATATGATAGGAGGTCACACCACAATGTTGAAAGAAATAGAAGCAGATAGATTTGAGAGATCTCAGTCATTACTCTGAGGGGAGCCCAGTGTTAAGCTGTAGTTCAATTTCTTGTTTCATCTTCCTGGTGAACATAAAACTTTGAATAAAATTTAAAAGGTTTCTGTACATCACCTAGAAAATGTGTGTACTGTGAAATAAACATAGAATCTCAGGAGTTCATCAAATGTATGTGAAAGTAAGTCTGATTTCAGAGGCTTCTGGTTGACCTTGGGGGACAGACTGAGAGGGAGGCAACTTAGGTTTTAACATAAACAGGCCCATCAGGGAAGAATTCTTCTTCACCCGATGTTCCTTTAGTCTAAAAACGGAAACCACATATAAACCAAACCCCAACTTGCTTCTGCCATTTTATTATAACAAAGTTTTAGAAAAGCAAAAACTTCACTACAGTCAGTGATTTATTGCCCAGGGGAGTTCAAGGAAATTCCCTCATGTGAGCTATTCATTTTCTTGTTCTGAACATCCCAAATCATCTCAGCAGGAGGGGATATGTGTCCCTGACCTTGACTGCTTTCTCTGGTTTGTGTTTTCATTTGTTAAATAGGTCACAGCACATTGTTTATTCTGGCTCACAGCTCCAGTAACACTGTGGGATTCCCTTTCCATGGCCTGCTCTCTGCTTTCCTCTTCTTCAGCCCCCACTCTCTGGGACTTGCATAAGCACTCAAGCAACTAAAATTGTGCCTGTATCCACATGAACAACTGGTTCAGCTATTTCAACTGAAGGGAAAGTCTATGATTCTATTCAGTCTACTAGGCAGCAAAATGAATGGAAAATAGTCATGCTTGAAGTTTGCTATTGCAAAGATTAAATAACTTGCTTGATTGAATAAATGTTCACGTTCTAACGATAGATATAGCTTTTGTTCTCACTAGCATTTGGGTTTACAGCCCTCCCTTTTTCTCCCAACATTTTCAATTTCCTTTCTCTGTTACATTTCCTCTCCAGATTAGAAATTGCTTCAAAATAATGCTACTTTGTTTTCATCAGTCTTTTACCAAAAGATCACAAATTATATTGTGAATTAATGAGTCATATCCTATCCAGTGAGATAAAGAAAAATAAAAGAGGAATATTTCATATAATCTGAAAGACATCAAAAGGAAATATAAGAGGATATATTCTTTTCACTAATTCTGCATCAGTATTCAATTTTATTTCCTTCTGATTAAAACAATGTCAATTTTTTCTAATCTCCTTTTACACAATTGAAGGATTCCTCTTTTTCTGTCTCTCATAACATTTTATATGTTTATATAAATTTCATTTAATTGCTCTGTGTGTCAGTTTTGCTTCTTTTTTAAAAAATCAGTGATTAGCCTAGAGATTGTGGTATGAATTTTAAATTAATCAAGTCTACCTTTCAATAACTGTATTACTTCAATTGCAGATGCTCTATAACAAAGTTGCATATTTGTATCATTCAAAACATTGTTGCTATTACTTTGTGTAATTATCTTTTAATTTAATTAAGAATAGGAAAAAGAAAAGATCTGATTTTACCTCAAATTATTTCTTCCTCAAGTTTTTTTTTAATGCAGATCTGAGTTTTTGACCTAAATCATTTTCCTTCTCTGAATTTCTTTTAACACTTCTTGTAGAACAAGTTTATTTTTTGTTTAGTTCCCTCAAGATATTTGCTTGAGAAAGCCTTCATATTCAACTTATTTAGAAGGAAAAATTCTCTGGATATAAAATTCAGGGTTGGTGATTTTTTTTGGCATTCAAGATTTTAAATAATCCATTCATTCTGTTCATAATTGCAAGGTTTCTAAGGAAGAAAGTCTTTTGTAATTATTCTCCTTTTTCCTACTGAAAGGCAGTAGACTCTCCCACCACAAAATATGCCACTTTGAAAAAATTGAATTTGTGGAAATAAAGGTAATTGAGAAGAGGTGAATACAAGAATAACTCCTTGCTTTCCTACCATCTGCTAAAATCACATAAATCTATAGAGAAGTGCCCCTTCCCTCTCTACTAGGAAAGACAGAATGTAATCACGTAAAAAAAAACTCTAGACCAGAGATTACACCAGAGAAATCTATAAAACACACTTTACTGACTAGTCCTTACCTTCTATTGCTTTCAAAATATATTTACTTTCCCACCACATGCTGTCTCAGGAACTACAAAAAAAAAAAAATCCTCATCCTTTAACCCTTTACCCCATCACTTCTCTAAAACTTTACCAATCTTCTGTTAAACCTCATATAAAAGCCTAATATTTAATCACTATTTTGAGTTACTCATCATTGAGTACTCTTACAAGTAGCTTTTGTTAACATTAACTTTTGTTTGTTATTATCTTGTTCATCTGTTTTTATCAGACTGATTTTTCAAGCTGTGTAAGAGGAAAAAGCAGTGTCTTTTCCTATGTTAGATAGACAAAATGCATTTTTCTTCAACTTATTTCAAGACTACAAAGAGTATGTAAAGCCTATGTTAGATAGACAAAATGCATTTTTCTTCAACTTATTTCAAGACTACAAAGAGTATGTAAAGCCAGATACCTCAATAAAAATGAATAAATTGGTTAATAAATAAAATGCAACAGCACAGAAATAGACTAAAGCAGGACAAAATATTTATAGTCAGTTTATACTTATAATTTTTAAATCAAAATTTCAGTTTGAATATATTTTTCTTTTTTTATTAGAATGTTTTTCTTCTTTTTTTCCCATTTCATTTTCTTTCCTACTCTTTTTGCTCTTTCTCTCTTTTGTATTTAGTCTGATTGTTGTTGTCTGAGTTTGCTGCATCTCTAGTTTCTTGCCTTTCATTAATTTTGAAACATTTTCAGCTACTATTATTTTAATTGTTTCTTCTTTCTCTTTCTCCTTTTATATTCCAGTTCTATTTCAGGGTGGGAACTTTCTATTGACATATCTTCAAGTTTATTAATTCTTCTATTGATTTTTTTCAAGTGTAATAATATGCCTATCAAAGACACTCCGTTTCTGCTACTGCACATTTTATCTTTAACATTTTCTGGGACTCTTTCTTAGAGCTTCCATTTCTGTTTACATCACCCATGTCCTCTAGAATATTGTCTACTTTTTCCAGTAGAACTCTAACCATATTGATCATACTTACAATTCTCGTATTGAAATCTAGACATGACATGTCAAGTAATAGGAACTGAAGTAAACATGACTTGCCTTAAGTATCATATTTCATATTAATCTGTCCGAAACGTTTTATATTTATATGCCAAATATTGAATTCAACATTGGTATGTTAGACTTTGTCTTTCCTTTACAAACCTTAAGTTTTCCTGTATTTTCCTGCAGAGAGGAACTGTGTCTTGTAGCTCTTCCAGCTACAATCTGCTATTGTGCTGGCACCTTGTGTGTGTGGTGTTATGGTGTGAGGGAGTGGGATTATTCATTAACCTTATGATTAAAACTTAGTCTTTCAGTAGACCTGACTCTCAAGGTTGTAACATTCACAAGTGAATTATTGAAAGTGATTTAAGATTGGTGCTGTTTTTATTTTCCTTAAATTCTTATCCTTGTTGACTATAACATGCACTCCTTAGTTGAGACATAAGGTAAGGCCCTTATCTCAGCCGTGTTGAGACTGGCAAAATCAATTCACTTGGAAAGTGAGCAATTGCTCTGAAGTACATTTCTCTGGGTATATGTCATATTGGATGTCCTTTTCTGTTACTGCCAAAAATCACAAGGGTGATCTTCCTCTGATATTCATTCACTGTGAGTACCTGGTAGAATTCCTGGAGGTAAATTCCAAAGACGTCTGTGTGTGTTTAGGGGCCTTAAGTCTGTAGCCAGTGACCCAAAGCTTCTCATTTTCATATTAGTCCTCACTCATCCTCCAGCAATTTTTCAAAATTGCTATTTAAATGTTATTATCAGTCTCTCTCCAATCACTTCTCTAAGTAAGAATTCCTCATCTGGGACTCTCTGGACTTACCTTTTTCTCTAGATTCTAGATTTGAATTTTGCTCTGTAACCTCAGTTCTCTTATGGATTCATGGAAAGTTACTGGTTTTTAGTTTGTTTAGGACAAAGTAATAGCATCCAAGTTTTCACATGTGAGAGCTAAATCTAGAATTTGCCCCATGATTGAATTTTCACTCTTCTTTATGATACCTTTATCCTTAAAAAGATGTTTCGCTGTATTGATAACAGATGAGTACATTGCATCATCCTATAGTGTCAATCATCTGTCAGATTCTTCCCTGTACTGTATCTTTATTTATTTTTTCTATTGTCTAAATAGTTATTGTGGGCCTGTGGAAATAAGAGTCCCCTTTCCTTGATATATTCATGAAATTCTCTAAAACCAGACCACAAATGAGCATTATGCTAAGTTTTATCATTCTTGTTTGCCTCAATATTTTCCCATTTACTGTCAATAGTTTTTCAAGGCAAAGAAAGACACTTAATAGTCTTAATAGTTGCCCATTGACTAGTAGGTTAAAGAAGACATTAGAGAAGCATGGTATTTTGAATATCTTTCCATATAATAGGTTGCGGTTTGTCAAGAAAATTGGGTGAAAAGCTTATCATTCAGATTTGAGAATGGCAAAGGAAATCTCTAAAACCTTGAATCATTTTTGGAAACAAGATATTCCATTAAATAAAAATGTATATGGTTCCATCTAAGGAGGCTATCATTTTCCTCAATTCACTTAACAAAATTGAACATTTCTCCTTTAGATTATAATCAAGAATATTTGTCCAGGGCCCAATAATTGAATTCAAGAAAGAAGTAGAAATAAAGGAATTCTGTCTTCACATCCAAGCAATGACTCATTCTGATATAATGAAAAATAACTGTTATAATTTGCTATGACGACATTTTATTGTGTTTAGATCAAGTCACTGTTCAGTCTCAATGGGCAAAAGGAAAGTAAAAGTTTTAGTAATATGAATAGCAGTTTTACACACACACAACCCCCCATACTCACATACACACATATACACATAAATGATTCAGCAAAATTTGCTAAGCAATCAATGAAATATTGGAGATTAGAAAATGCTAATTTTCATAGATTCTTATGATGAACTATATTTATTCTTTGGAAATAGATTGTAAGAATATAAAGTTTCCATTAATGTTTCATATAAGACCATGACAATCAAATTCTGAACTAAGAGCAGCAGGTTTTTCTATGAAGGTTATGTTTACCTGACTTTAGATTGGCAGGCCAGGAAATCAAGGTGAAATGTTTTTCCTCTAGCTG
This sequence comes from Uropsilus gracilis, assembly GCA_004024945.1. NCBI lineage: Eukaryota > Metazoa > Chordata > Mammalia > Eulipotyphla > Talpidae > Uropsilus > Uropsilus gracilis. The sequence goes on along the minus strand of PVHY01012365.1, from coordinate 11,314 downwards.
CCTTCAATGATACCACCATGAGAAAATTTGGAGGGTACATTTTTTGAATTAGGTCCATCTCAGTAACCCTCAAAAGTGCTGTAGGGTATGGAGAACACAACTGTCAATGTTCAAGCAACTCTTGTTGATTTAGGTGTAATTGATCAGGAGCAATATATGAAAGAATTTGTTACAAAAGACAAAAGCCTGAGGCTACTCCATGTATTGTTTGTGGTTTATTGTACAAAGCAGAGGAAGTCTCATATACTCACCTTATTATGCTCCCCCTTCTTTCTTTTTAGATAAAAGATAGCTAGTTTCTTGATGAAAGCATCATATTTTTCAGTAGGTATACACTGATATTTCAATGATCTCTTGACGATAGAAGTGTTCTGTGGCTCCTTGAACTGCCAGTCCCCAGGTTCTCTGTAAATTCAAGAGTCTTTCATGACCCATGCCTCTAAAAATTTTACAATTTATATTTAACATCAAAAATTGAAAAGATTACATGAAAAATAAAAGTTTAGTGACTCATGAATATGTTAGTATGGATAAATTATTTTATTTGTAAATTCATGTAAATCATCTGAAGTACATGTGTGTCTTTTCACCCATTATTAGATGTTTTGTGCACAGTTTTCTACTAAATGAGTCATGCAAATAATATCAAGTTTGCTACTGAATGAAGTAATCATTTCTTCCAAGAATTGTGAGCTTGTAGAGTTAATTCAGGAAGGTGATTGCCCAACAACCACATAGCAGTCATATCTCATCACCTTCAGCAGGAATAATTTATAGTTTAATCTTACATGCAGGCGTATTAAATTAGTATTACTCATCAGAACCACTTATTAATAAAACAAGCTGAATTAGCCACTGGAGAATCACATTTGGAAATTCAATGACAATTTTACATTTTTAATAAAGCCTCAGAAATATTATTGCAGAGCAGGTGGTACAAAGAACTATGGTCAAATTTGACATTCATTAATAATTGAAGTGTGGAACGTGACAGAGGTGAAAATTGATATTGATTTCTTTCCTCTAATATTTGGAGGAATTCTAAAAGGTAAATAAAATGAGATAACAAGACATATCAAGTCTCCCTGATTTTTTTTGATTACCCCTCCCCACATGAGAACACATATCACTCCTTCGTCTACCATGTTGTGAATAATTCAGTGCCCATAGTCTTTCCAGTTCAATGCATTATAAAATACACTCAAGCTGAGTTTCAATCATATTAGACTGAAAACTGAATTTTTTATGAAGGATTATTTAAAACAAAATGCGTCTTGAGCCCAACAGCCTTTGAAACCAAACAATCCTGGGAGTTCAGTAAAGAAATGTCAACACTGTGGAGAATTTTTCGATTCAGAAAATTAAAGGAATCCTGTTTAATGTATATTAATCATATCAATATTAACAAGCTTCTGCTGGATTTCAGCACTGATTTGAGAGTGGCGGTATTATTGGTCTTGTATTTTAACTAGTTGTGAAAGCACTCAGAGGGTTGTTCTGGGGTTGAACTTGACCTGCCTCTGGGAATGCTTTCTGTTTCATCCATTTTGAAAAGCTTTATTCAAGTGGATTTCTTTATCTTACTTTTTTTTTTTAATTACTTGTACCCATTGGGAAAGTGAAAGATGCTCAAATATAGATGTTAGTGGTACAGATGCTTTCTTTGGTAATAGCGTCTCCTAGCTTTTCATCTTTAAGAAAATTTTATTGCTGACCACCCAACTTAACTTTAAAGCAGTGTATTTTAATGATGGAGCTGGGTTGGGATGCCATTACAAGTCATTGCAAATTTCCTCTTCTATTTTCAGTCCTGGCTTTATGTTGCATGCTAATTTTTGCATGTTAATTATTCAAAGTTAAATCATGGAGGTCCCTTTCTACAACTTTCAAATAATTAATCAACAATCTTCAGTGGGTTACACAATGAGATTATTGCTAATTATTAATCTTTCTAAGATAAATCTTCGTCTTAAATTTCAATTGCATATAGGTCCACATAGGTCCATTTTCTTAGGAGTGAGGGATTCATTTCACAATGCAAGAAGGTTTAATGGCTAAACCAACTTTCTTGAATATAGTATTTAATTCCAAGCAGCCTTTATGTAAGTCTGTATAAATCTTGGCCCTCCTAACAAAGTCCTACTCCAGTACTGGGAAGCCACCTATTTTTTAGACTAGGCTAGAAACACAAAGTGAGGTGAATTTCATTTCCCCCCTCTATTTCCTGTACTTTACCAGGGGAAAACACTTAGGTCAGAATTCCTTTCAGTTTTAGCTATTAATCTGGACCTTTTAAAAATATATAGCCTTCAATTTAAACAAATGAACACGAAAACTATGCTTTACAAATCTAGTAGAAAAACACAACACAGTCAAACTAAAGAAAGGCTGATACCACACCTATTAATGGTGGCTTTCCTTTTGGAAAGAAAAAAAGAATGCTCAAAATTTTATCAGAGTTAGCAGAACTCAGAACAATTACTCTTCTTTCCTAAAATCAGTTTGTAGAGATTTGAATAAAGCTTCCAGAAATGACATCCATTATGTCCAAAAGCAGATTTTAAAAAGTGTTTTCATGATCCAGCAATCCACTTCTGTGTATATACCTGAAGGAAACTAAAAGAATTATGAAACCCCATCTTCACAATAACCAACAAGCAGAGAGAAACAATGGAAGCATCCCCCAGTGAATGAGTAAAGAAGTTGTGGTTTATAGATGCAAAGAATACTATTTGTCCAGAAAAAAAGAATGAAGGAAATCCTGTCATTTGCAATAATGTGAGTGGCTTGAATTGACCTGTCTAATTTCAACTTATTGCTTCTGATTCGACCTTCATTTGGAGAAATTTAGGTGGAACTAAACATCTATCTAATCTATCTAGAAGAAACTGAAAAACATTGATTAACCAAGAAAACTACTTAAAAGTCTGATAGTGTAAATTCCCTGCCCCACCCTAAGGGAGAATGGAGCTGGCCAGGAAGGTGAAATTAGGGATTTAACAGTGTGGTGCCAGCTAATAAGGACTGGGGGAAAGTACTGAATAAGGAACATTGAGACAGTAGCAGAAGAGAAAGATGGAGGAGGCAGAAAACTGAAGAGGCACATGAATCAGAGAGCCATGTGAAGAAGAAATCACACTTGTTTCTTGGCTTTGGCCTTGTACCAGGGACCCAGAGGACATGGAAGTAAAACTGTGACCCCAACATGGGCAGTATTAAAATGTAATAAATGTAATAAAATGTAGGCATTTCTGCCATTAGCTAGCTGTGTCTCAAAAACACAGAGGTAAAAGCCTAAACCAGATAAGGACACTCCCTTCTTTCACTTTGTTGCAAATTCCGGGTGGGGAAGAGAAAATGAAGCACCAAGAGGGTGTGTAGAGAGAAAATGGAGCCCTGTTTGGAGTAGTGGGAGAAAGGATAAAAGAAAAGAGTAGAGACTAGGATAGAAACTTTTGAAAAGGAGAACAGAAGTTCAGAGATCTTGGAGGTATTGGCTCCTGGAGGAAAAGGACCTAGAAACGGAGTCTACTGGGGTTCTCCCAGCATTTGGGCTCTGAAAGATCTGGAGTTTTGTGAAGTTGGAGGAGAGGAGACCCTGATGGAATCCTGAGCCACCGTGCAATCTGGATAGACCCAAGCTGAACCTCCTATTGGTGATCGGAATGCTGGAGAACCAAAGGACAGGGACATAACTTGGTGATTTCAAACTGAGGTAAACCCCACCCAGCTCCCTGAGGAGCAGAAGTGAAGTTCCTTTCTGTTTGGGATACTTGTGAGGATGTGGACTATTAGACACTTTCAGTTTGTTATACCCTTTTCTGTAAATAAGCCTCTATGTTTACCCTTATTGCTAAGGTTTAATCTCTGGGGAGTTGCTTGAGAACCCTCAGTCACAAAAGGTAGTCCCGTACTCTGGTAACAGCAGTAGACACTTGAAAGAAACAAGGGAGAGATACCTGTGGAGAGGCTGACAATGGTGGCCTTTATCTTGATTTTGATTTTGCTCTTTTCCTGCAGATGTGCCTAGCCCCTTCTGCCCCTTTCTTATTGTCCCCCACCAGATGGAGCCTAAAGCATGTAGCAAGTTTTGGGACCTCAGCTGCCCTGCTTTAGGCCAGCCCTCTTTGACTGGGCATTTGTCCATGAGGAGAAGGATAACTTTGGGTGCTTCATTTGGAAGCTATACACTTTCTCTTTCCCATCCCTCTGTTCAGCACTAATTATTCCACACTTTATTGTATTAAAGTTCTTTTTCTCTTGAAGGTCTTGCATACTAGAGCATGTTTTGTCTTGGTGTGGTAGATAGATGGTAGAACTCAATTAGAACAGGCAGGTTTGGGGGTTCTCTTCTATAACAAAGGTAGAAGCATCTTCTCAAATCAGGAGCCCAATAGAGTTTATTTGACTAGTGAGATGCTAATGAGCTGTTTTAGTTAGCTTCCTTTTGTATTCATTTAAATTTTAGTAAACATTTTAAGAATATATAATCAGAGTGGTTTTTTTTTTATTCCTCAAAAACCCAAGTTGATAACTATTTTTAACCTTTACAAATGTGGAAACAGTCTAGTACAGCATTAGCACTTTTCCTAAATTATTAAAGCTGCAAATTTGGATCTGACTTCAAATTCTTTAAGTCTAACCAACTATTATTAGTATATCTTGGCTAATTTCTCTTTTTAGGAAATAAGGATAGTTTGTAATCTTGGGCACAGGAGATACCTAGAAACTATCTGGAAATTACTGAAAATATTGGGACTATAACACAGTTTCACTTGTAGTGGATTTGATTTGCATTCTTATATTTAGTTATCTTTCTGTATGGCTGTCAAGGAAAATGAAAGAAATGGGGTAATATTTGCATGTGCAACTAATCAAAGAAGAATTGCTTTTAACTTTAACAAAAAGATCCTTTTGTGATCTCAGGTTAACATCTTTATTCCTAAATGAAGCATAAATAACATTTACTGGCTAACATTATTTGCAGTAGACAAGACCATTTACAGTTTATCATCTAGCAGATCACTATTTGTCTCACTGAGTATGCTAACAGAGAAAAAAGGCTGGTACTGAGCTCTCATTTTACAAGAGTGAATTTAAATTAACTTCAGTAGCCAGAATTAATGAAACTGGGTAAATGATGCAAAGGTATTCCACAGGGTATTTTGTTTTAATTAGAGATAGAAATGGGAGTCATTAGAGGATTTTTAAAATGTTGCATTCTATTACTCTCCTGTGTTTTAAATCTAGGAATATAAATGAAACCTAAAAAAAAATAGTTAACCACTTTAATTCAGCTTTTAATATCCATCAACTCTGAATTTATACTGTGTGAATAGTAAAAAAACTGAGTACAGAATATAATTTTTAGCATTCAGATACAAGAAATAAATGTTGCCAAGTGTGTGCTCTGTTTACTCATGGATAACTAAGTCAAAAATTTAAACCTATAATTCAAATGTTATGCACTACTACATAAATGTGTAATATGAATTAAACAAAATGGAATGCCCACATATAGTTTTGAATATATCTGAAAATTTTGATCATTATAAAGTGATATTATAATTTAATTTTTTAAATACTAAAGTGATGCTGAAAGAATTATATACATTAGTAAAATAGTTAAGTCTACAAATCATACTACAAACAAATTTCATCATTTTGCATTTCATAAATTTCAAATTTCACATTTAAGGAGGTATTCTTGTCTTGTCTTCTAGGAACTTTGTATTTCTACATTTTACATTTAGAGCTATGATACATTCTGAGTTAAGGTTGATGAAGATGGTAAGATCTGTGTTTAGATTTTGGGGGGGAATAAGGGAGTATAGTTATTATAGCACTGTTTGTTAAAATGACTATTTTTTTACTCCATTACATTGCCTTTGTTCTTTTATATAGGCTCACTTGACTGTATGTTTCTCTTAGGAATTTGTATTTTGCTTGATTGACCTGCTTATTCTTTCATTAATATCAAACTCTCGTGTTTACTGTGGATTTACACATATTGAGTTAGATAGCCTCATTCCTTTAACTTTGTTCTTCTCCTTCAATAAAATGTTAATTTATTCTGGTCTTTAGCCTCTCCATATAAATTTTAGAATAAATATGTCTATATCCACAAGATGACCTGATGGGATTTGGATTGGGTTAGTACTAAATTCATAGATGTATAAATTCATTGCAACTCTGTATAGATTAATAGAAAAGTTATCTTGACAAAAAGAATCTGTATCTCCTCATTTCTTTAGCTTTTGTCTAATTTCATTCATTAGAATTTTGTAGTTTTCCTTCTATAGGTTTTAGGTTTTATTAGATTTTATTAGTTATCCTATTAGATTAATTATTAGTTTCCCTCCTATAGATCTAAATATTTTCGTAGATTTATGCTGGAGTGTTCCATGTTTGGTGAAATAAGAAATTTAATGGTGTTGGATTTTAATGTAAAGTTCCACTTTTTCATTGTTGGTATAGGGAGAAGTGAAACTTCTCTTTCTGTAAACTTGGCTCCTGTAGCATTGTATAGTCATTTAGGTAAGTGAATTTTTTGTCAATTATTTAATATCTGTGAACAAAAATAATTTGTCTTCCTTAATAATCTGTATACCTTTTATTTCCTTTTCTTGTTTCATTAACAAAGAATTCCAGTATGATTTTGAAAAAGAAAGGCAGGTGTATTTACTATATAATATATTATAAAGATGATATATTTACTTTGCTCATACTCTCAGTGGAAAACCTTCCAGTTTCTCATTACCAAAGTGTAGGACTTTTTAGAATGATTTTATCAAAAAGGTCCCCCTTTATTCCCAATTTACTGAGAATTTACTATGAAGGTGTTGGGTTTTAGCAAATGCTTTTTCTGCATGTATTGGTATGATTTTATGTTTTTTCTTTTTCGACTGATTGATATGAATATTACATTACATTATTTTTTAGAATGTTTAAGCAGCCTTGTATAACTGGAGCAAATACCATTTGATTGTGTGTATAATTCCTTTACACTTTTTGATATTTAATTTGCTATATTTTGTTGAAGATCTCTGATACAATTTTTATCACATTCTACCATGGAAGTTTTTGTTTCTATCATAGTTAAGCTACTAATTAGTCTTAACTAATTATGTTCTTTATTCATGGAGACACCACAGCAGAACCCTGGGGGAATGGATGGTAAATGATGAGTCCTGAATAAGTAATTCTTTTATTTATGTCCCAATGTCTCCACACAAGTGTTCACTTAACATGTGTTTTATTTTTGAAATCAGATATAACTCACTCCATTTATTCCTCCAACAGATTCTGTAGCAGAGGAGAGGGTTTTAGTAAGGTTTGGGTTTATTAGTATTGCTGCAAGATACCTAGGGGACCTAAACAAGATTTTATGATGGAGAAGGTGATCTTTGAGAAAAGACTTAAACAAATTAGTAAATGAACTATGCGGATACTGAAGAAATTACACTTCAGGCAAAAGTAACAGTAAATAAAAATATCTGCCTACTGTATCATTGGCATATCAAGGATCAAAAAGTATATAGTGTCTGGAATGAAGTGAACAAAGCACAAAGCAGGAAGATATGAGGTAAAGGTGGGACAAGAATTTAGCACAGAGGCTATAGCCTAAATCCCCACCCTCCCTACCTACTAAGTAAAAATGTGACAGACGTGACACAAATTCTGCTAGTTTAGACACTTTATCTCCTGCATTTTGGCATGAGATAAGAGGCACACCTTTGATTGTAAAACTTCTCATATCTTACTTAACCAATAAAATCCTAAGACCCTATGGTACTATTAAGCAAAGCTTTCAGAACCCCATCTATATATCTTTGTCCCATTTGTCAAGCAAAACTGGTCAAAACCTGCACCCTCAAACTAAGCAAATATTTAAACCAGCATCCTTATGATATAAGACAAATTCTCTGAATCTGTCCTCACTATTGAATGTGTATTTCCACTTCCATAAAACTTCATTTCTAACTCACCTATATTGACTTCCACTTGAATTCCTTCCTGTGACATAGTCAAGGACTTTCTGGGTCCCATCAGGGCAAGTATATAAGATGGAAGGTAATCGCTCTTGATCTTGCAAACTATTGTAAAGATTCCAGCTTTTAGTTTAAATGAGAGAAGACACTGAAGTCCACTGAAGTCACATAAGATGGATGATTTGTGTTCTCATTTCATTGTGTCGAGTATAGATTTCAGAGGTGATAACAATCAAGGTTGAAGAAAATGAGAGCTTCGTCCTGGGTGGGAATAGTGGACGTGTTAGTACACAACCAAAGGTACCCTGGTACACCAAAAAAATAGATGTGGGCTCTAAAAAATTGTCCTGCCACCTGCCACATAAAACAAAGGTAATAGATTCTTATATGATAGATCTGTAAGCCAGAGCAACGACATATTAAGTGGGAGTGCAGGAAAAATGGTGCCCAATGCTCCTCCTGCTCTTATGGAGATGTCGCTGAAACAGAAGTAGCGAGCAGCTATTGATTTTAGGTTATAATTCAAAGACGAAGATGACACATCTTGCTAATATATTGGATGTGAAGAGACAAAGAAAAAATGACAACAACTGCGTTGAAAATTTGAAAAAATGGAGCTGCCCTTTTCCATTTTGTCAAGCTTATGGGAAAAACATGTGTGCATATTTAATTTAGAATATCCATTAGATGACAGTATAGAGATGTGAAGCAGTAAGTTATAGACATGAGACTAAAGTTCAGAAACAATTTCTGGGTTAGAAAGAAGAATTGGAGTGTCACTATTGTTGGTGACATTCTAAGTGTAAGTTTGGATGAAATCCTCAGGCAGTTAGTATGGAAAGCAAGAACAGAGCCAGAACAATGCACCTCTTAGAGGATGAGGAGATGAGTAGGGAACAACAAAGAAGACTGAGAGGGAGGGGGCCAAAGAAGTGGGTGATTCCAGAACTCTGTTATTTTGGAAATCAAGTTGGAAGAGTTTTCCCAGAAGAAGGTTGACCATTCTAATTCTGAGGCCAAAGGTGAAAGGTGTTGAGAAATAAAATAGACCTCTTACACAATACTTACCTGTCAATTTCCTCTGTATCCTCATATATTTTTAGTATTTTGTTAAGCACATTTATTGCCTAAGTATCTTAATTTATATTTGATAACAATAGATTTATATATGACTGATGTTGAATTTATGTGCATTAACAGTATTGTATTAATAGTATAATTTCATAATTCTTTTACTCCTTAGATCATCCATTACACAGTATTACATTTCCTATATTATCCACTTTAATATTTTAGTGTATATATGCTCTCTCTCTCTCAATCTCTCTCGCTCTCTCCCTCGCTCTCTCTATATATATACTCTCTAGGCAGTAAAATTTATTTCTAAATGTATGCATATATATATATATATTACATATACTTTGAGTTGGCATCTCTTTCCTTGATTTATATCTACTCTTTCCCAATAATTCTAATTAATATTTTTGCTTTATTTTCTAAACTAATTATACCTGTTGTATATTATTCCTGCTTACTCTGGTTCTTGCTTTTCTGTTTCTCCACTTATTGCCTTGTTAAAATATTCCCTAGGTTTTTTTATTTATTTAAAAATCTAAATAAGGATCTTCATCTTTATTTTTTTTAAATAATTTACTTACATATAAATTTCACATCATTGCAATCCCAGGGATTTACCCCTCCACCCTCCCTTCCCACCCACCTCCCTTTTCCCTCCTGCCCATAGTTTGTGCTTCAGTTTGGTGCTTAGCTTGTTGTCTTTTCCTCATGGCTTTTGTTTAGTTTTTTCACTATATCCCATATAGTAGTGAAACATTTGACTTCTTTCTCTTTTTGACTTTCTCCTGCTAGTATGATTTCTTCTAAGTACTACATCCACATTGTCACAAAGTCATAGAATTTGTCATTCTTTTTTTGTTTTGTTTTGTTTTTGCAACTCTATGACTTCTTTAATACATTCCAAAAGACAGGAAGCTTTGGGGTGGGGGTGGGGGGGAGGCAGGGAAGGTCAGTTAGGGAGGGAAACACAGTGGACAGAGATGTGGATTCAATTCTGCCTTCTCTGAAGGCAGCTGTGGAGATGAGTTCTTCACGTGCAGTTTCTTACCGAGTGGATATGAAAAGATCTTTCCAAAAGCACCTCCTCCAAGCCCTCCGAACCCTCCATACCCTCCATTCGTTTGGCATTTTAACAAAAAGACAGATTTTGGAGTGGCAGGTTAGCGCTCACTACAGCTGTCCTTTAGCAAACTATGACATTGATGGATCTGCCATCTTGTTTCTCTCCTATAACTTCAGCCTCACTCAGTCTTTTTCTGTTTGCCCAGTCTCTCTGTCTTTTTTTTAAATATTTTTTTTAATTTATATATATTTCACATCATTTCAGTCCCTGGGGGTCACCCACCGCCTCCCCTTCCCACCCGATCCAGCTGGTCCCCATTCTCCCCTTGTGCAGTTTCATTTGGTTGACCATATATTGGTGAAACCATTTGGTTTCTGTCCCTTTCTATCTGACTCGTTTCTGCTAGAATGATTTCTTCTAGGTACATCCAGGTTTCCATAAATCCATCAAATTTGCCATTTTTAATTAATGAGTAATACTCCATTGTGTATATGTACCACATCTTTTTCATCCAGTCATCTGTTCTGGGGCATTTGGGTTGTTTCCATGTCCTTGCAATTATAAATAGTGCTGCAATAAACATCCGAGCACAGGTATCCTTTTGTACCCACATTGAGGTCTCCTTTGGGTAGATTCCCAGAAGTGGGACTGCTGGGTCAAATGGTAATTCCATTTTCATTAGTTTGGGGGTTCTCCATACTGCTTTCCGTAGTGGCTGGACGAGTTTACATTCCCACCAGCAGTGTAAGAGTGTTCCTTTCTCTCCACATGCACGCCAGCACTTGTTGTTGCCTGTTTTTTTGATGTGGGCCATTCTTACTGGTGTAAAGTGGTATCTCATTGTGGTTTTGATTTGCATTTCTCTGATTGCTAGTGATATTGAGCAATTTTTCATGTGTCTGTTGGCCATTTGTATTTCCTCTTTGGAGAAATGTCTTTTTAGTTCTTCTCCCCACTTTTTGATTGGGCATCTTGTTTTGTTTGTGTTTAGTTGTGTGAGTTCCTTGTAGATCAGTGTTATTAATCCCTTATCACTCTTTTGGAGGGCGAAAATTTTTTCCCATTTGGTTGGGCTTCTTTTAGTTTTTTCTGTTGTCTCTTTTGCTGTGCAGAAGCTTTTTAGTTTGATGAAGTCCCATCTGTTTATGTTTTCCTTCAATTTTTTGCCTTCTGCAGATGATTC
>PVHY01012364.1:33835-44923 GCA_004024945.1 Uropsilus gracilis | reverse complement strand
GCCGGGCGGAGGCGCTGGAACGCGCTCGGGAACCCAGAGCTGAACCGCAGGCGGGCGCAGCGGCTGGAGCACCCACGGGCGCGGCGTTCCCGGCAGCTCTCACGGTAGGCAGCGCGCCGCGGCGAAGTCGACGTGGAGGGTTGCTGGCGCCGGGGCCCTCCCCAGCCCCAAGCCGCCGTCCCCGAGCCGCCGCGTCCCTGCACCAGCCTGCGTCCCCGGGCTCCCCGGCTCGGTGCCCGCGGGATGCGGGCGCGCGGAGGGCCGGGGCGCGAGGCCAGGAGCTGCCGCGCCACCCTCCCTCCTCTGGCGGCTGTTGCCGGGGCCCAGGGCCCCACTCTGGGACTGACTGGTCGGCGGGTGGGCAATGCCCGTAGGGCCCGGGAACCCGAGCGACGCGGGATGGTGGCGCCTAAAGATTCTCCACCCTGCGCCAGAGTCACGGGGAGAGCGGGGGAGCCGGACCCGCCGCGGCCGAACCGCACGCGGAGCCGGCTGCCAGCATCTGCCTAGCTCTCCGACCCCTCCGACCTGTTGCCCTCGGGCCAGAGGTCAGGTGTGTCCAGCCGTTTTCTGTTCCTAGCCATCCTGCGGCGCCGGAGAACATCTCAGAGCGGTTCCTCGGCCGAGCGAGGAGCTGAGACTAGCACTTGCTACAGCGCCCCGTCTGTTTATTCCGCGTTTATTGGGCTCGGTGTGCCACGCAGTGTGCTAAGCCCTAGCGACTCGGAAGAAGGGCCTTGGCGGGTCCACTGGGGCTAAGAAAGACAGAAAGAGGAGCAGTTACAGAGCCCTGGAGCAAGGGGCACCCAAGGTGGAGAGGGGGATCCTGAGAGGACCAGGAAGGCTTCAGTGGGGAGGTGACCCCTGAACAGGCACAGAGGAGAAAGCTGTGTATATTGATGGGTGGAGGGATCCAGGAGTGGTTGACGAGATAGCGGGAATTCCAACTAGATTTCCTCTGGCAAAGGGAAACTGGGAAAGTCCATTACCCTGACTTAGAACACCCCATAAGGCTATAACATCATTCAATCGGATGGGGGTTATTGCCAGTGGTGAATGAGCTGGGATAAGCGTGACAGGAGACTCAGACCTTCAAATGCAGCCGTGGGATATGTAGAAATTTGCCGTGGCATGTAGGAGGGCAGGGGAAGAGTTCTGAGGGTGACCCATCACTCTGGTAGCGCGAGGAAGTGGGATGCAGGCTGGAGCCCTGAGAGCTACTAAATTGCGGTTATGGTTTGGGACCAGGCTGCCAACACTCTGGCCCCATAAGGCAGCCACATCTGCCCAGGACCCCCACTTGCTGGTCATGGATGGTGTCATCAGGTCTTCACCAACCTGTAGGTCTTCGTATTTTCTCTGGAAGGTATGGGATGGCCCCTAGGTGACTGTGAAGGGTACCTTTACCCCCTGTTTCTGTTCTATCTGAAGGAGGCCCCATCTCAATTTGAGGGGTTTGTAGTAGAGAAAAAGATATCACTGCGAGTCAGACCAGAAAGTCACTTTAGCTTTATGCCTTGGGGACATTGTCAACCTTTCTGCAACCTCAGTTTTCTGATATAAAAAGAGATCATCTTACCCACCAGTCACAGATCAGGTTCCCCGAAGAAAGATGCAGAGATGCTGAGATTTGTGTGTGGGAGGTTTCCTGGGCAATGTTCTTACTGTCCACAGGGCGGGAGTGAAGGGTAGGCCTGGGTGGGCGAGAGCTGATCTGTGGTGCAGACAACTCAGGCCTCCTTCGACCCCCGAGGGAATGGACCAGGCCTTTGGGCTGCTGACCAGCTGGTGAGTGCAGGTTGCCCCTAGGAGAGGGTGTGCTTTAGGTGTACCTGCATCAGGACAGTTCCTGGAGAGGAATCCAGCTGAGCATGAACTGCCAGCACTCCAGACAGGCGGGCAGGGGTCATGAGGAGGCCCTTGGCCCAGAGGAAGTGCTCACAGGACAGGCTTGGGTAGCTGAGGAGACCACAGACTGTTTTGTCCTAAGTCCAGTGCGGAGTAGGCTTTTGAAATGTACATTTTTCTTGCCTTCAGGCTTCATAACTGCCTCTGAAAGTGGATTTTGGAGTTTGAGAAAATCAGCTTTTCAGAGATAAGAACCTTTAGCTCTAACAGCCATGGTGACTGTCACTTCCCTTGTTGAATGCCTCTCACACAGTTCTCTCCTAGTTTTTCAGTAATATCCCAAGACAAGCTATTTTTTATTCTCATTTTAGAATCAATCTGGTCTTTTCCCACACTGCACAGATGAGGTGTCCTTTTGTCATGAAATAATAACCGGAACATCCACCATCAAAACCATGTGATCTGTTAGGCTCCATGGAGTGGTTTCATTGGTGGATTAATTATTTAATTACTGTATTTATGTACTCAATTATTAATTCACTCCATGTGTAGTGAGTGCCTCCTGAGTGTCCTCAGTGCTGAGAAGGTGGTTCAGACTCGTAGGGGAGAGTGAGAGAGAAAGAAAGAGAAAGAGAGAGAGAGAGATGGATGGATGGATACAAATGCTGATTCTTCAAAAGCAGACCCTGGAGGAAGGTGCACCCCCTGCCTGGCCAGCCTGTGATAAGGAGAAGAGGCTCCTCAGCCTTCAGTTTCAACATCACCTCCTTGGAAAGGTCATTTGGACCATGCTGTGTGTAGCAGCCCCTCCACCCCCCACTTCTCTCTTCACAGCACTTGTTTATCCATTTAGTTGCCCGCCCTACTGGACTGAGATTCCAGAGGATCACACATGGTTTTAGCTCAAGAGCCCAGGGTAAATGATTGAAATAAATGAAGAATGGATCTTTCCCAACTAAGGGCAGTCAGGGACAGTCACTCCCAAGGGGGTATTTCACCCTGAGATCTAGGGGTAAGAAAGACCCAGTGATACTAAGACAGAACAGCTTGTCCAAGGATCTTGAGGTGGGGGAATGAACCCCCATGATTGGGGAGTGAACTTTTTGGAGAAGTACATGGGACCTGGCAGGGACATGTTGCATGCGGTTGGATTTTTTAAAAAGTGCAATAAAATGTTGCCGGGCCTTGAAGCTTGTTCAGACCTGATGTTATAGTATATGTTGGTTCATTGTTTTTCACACTCCTGGGAGGCAAGCTGCATGAAGAAAAGTCTCAGAAACAGTACTGAACTGAACTGAACAGATGGATTTGTGTTTGTAGCAACCAGGGGGGAAATGGAGTAGAGATGATGGAATCTTGTTACAAAGTAGGAGGTAAGTGATAGGGATGTTAGTGTTTTGGTTCCAGGATAGAACTGTAGAAAAGTAGAAAGATTGGAGTTATATTTTGGGTGTAAAATGGATAAAACTTGCATATGTTAGATGTCATACATTAGATAAGACTGATAAGTTAGATGTCAGGAAAATGGGTAAGGGAAGAATCAAGGTTTAAGCTCGAGTGGGGGCCAAATTGCCAACAAGAGGAGAATGAACAAGATGGAATATATATATATAGTGGAATATTATGCAGCCATAAAAAGGATGGCTCGCTGATGCAAGCTACAATGTGATTGAACCTTGAAAACATGCTAAGTGAAAGCAGCCAACTATAAAAGGTCATGTGTTGTATGGCTCTGTTTCTATTAAATAACCAGGATTGGTCAACCCATAAAGACAGAAAGCCGATCAGATATTTTCCAAGGGCATGGGAAAATGGAACATGACAAAGGGTAAAAGGCTTCCTGTGGGGGGGTGATAAAAATATCTGACTACATGGAAGTGGTGATTGCACAATACTGAAATGTCTACTTTATGAACAGGTGACTATATCTCATCTGAAATGCCTATCCATTAAAAAAATGAATTTTGGGAGGAGAGCAGTGAGAAGTAGGCTGTGATTAGATGGGAAAATACAGATACCCCAAGACATCTGCAGGGAGACCTAGGGAAGTCTGGACCAGAGATAAAATATGGGAGTTGTCAGCATTGAGATGTCAAGCAATGAAGTGAATGAGATCTAGGTAGCGAGTGGGAGAGCACCTCCAAGCTGATCCTCATACCTTCCTAGGAATAAGGTTATTTTCAGATGAGGAAATCTAGACTCCCCAAAAACAAACTTGCCTGAGTTAAGAAAATTTGTTCACGGGGGCCTCCTGGCTTTTAATCCTTGGCCTTTCTATCTCAGAGTGATGCTGTTTAAAGCTTCAGCAGAGACCTTTTCCTTTTAGCCCAGTCTTTCTCCACCCTGGACCCCTCCTCTCTCCTTCCCTCCCCCTACCTTCTTTCTACCCATAGTTTTGATCAAGTGCTCACATATGGTAGACCCGAGGGTGAACCTGTGTTGGTGGAGAAGGTAGAAAAACTCTAATCTTATAGCTTCAACCAATTAACAGATAACTGTAACCCACCAACAGAGGGGAGCTTAGGAGGCTGGGGTAGGATGTGTTCACGAGGCTGGGGTAGGGTGTGTTCACCTGCTGTGGGAACTCTCTGTTCTCTTCATTCCCCAGATCTTATTTTCCATGTTCCAGCTCTACAAGAAGATCTATGTTTTTTGAGCCCCAGAGGCAATAAGTAGACAAATGACCTGTTTTGTTTCCAATGGGGCCTTCAAAGGGGATGTCAAAGCCAGGCTCCCTCTCTTGAGCAGGTAACTTATTCTCTATGAGTCTTACTGTTAATACCTGCCAAGTGTGATCCACTGCTCAGCACAGGAAATAAATGAGATGATGTCGGAATGTATTGGGTACACGATTCATTCCGAGAAGTGTCATTTAATTGCTGTTAGCAAGGAGGTGTTTCTGAATACACCAGTGATTCCCACATGCCTTACACTGTTTAAAAGACAGACCTCCTCTGGCTGTGATGTGAATGACTGGCCATAAGGGGGTGGGGGTGGGGGCTCTTCAGAAAGCACCCTGCCGGTCCTGATAGCAGGTGCAGTAACCACTGGATGAGACCCTGCTCCAGAGGTCGCTATAGCAAAGTGAAAGCCTTAAGCACCTCAAAGCAGAATGCTGCCTTCTAGGAATTATTAGCCAATGACGATGCTGACCGATGATGTAATGTCGCTGGCTGGCACTCCATTGGTTAAGTGTATTGTTTCTCACGCTTCAGCTGGGTGAGGAGCAAAGCTGGAAAGCAAGGGTTAATCATTCTGTGGCGGTGGAAAGAGCGGTCTGGTTTTTCTTTTCCACTGCTAGGTGTGAATGTTCAGAGGGCCTAGCAGATTGTCTCCCTTCTTCCAGCAAGCACCTTGCTCCCTACCTTCTCCCGAGCAGAGCAGAGCACATGTCTCAGTAGTACTACAGAGAAGGAGGAGGAGGAGGGGTGAGGGAGGGAGGGAGGGAGGGAGGAAGGGAGATCCTTTGCGGTAGAGACAGCCCTTTCAAAGTTCCTCGCTGCAGTCTTTCAGCGCTGTGCCACTGAACTGGGCACAGCCCCAGCGGCCTGACCTACAGAGTTCCCTCGGGACGAATTGCTAGACTACCACCTACTTCTGAGTGTCTGGTCCTGTTGGGATTCTCAGAACCTGGAGGTGAGCCAGGGTGTTGGAAGGGGTGGACCTGGCAAGGGAAGCCTGGGGGCAGCCGAGGGAACTGCTCTGGACAGGGGGCTTCCTCAGCAACCTTTGCATGTTTCTCAGGTCTGTTTGCACAAGGGGAGGCTTGGTTTCACCCTGAGAGGAGTCTGGGAGACACAGGCTGGGGAGTGCACTGACCAGGAGCTGTGCACAGCTTGCTCTTGGCATGATGCTCTGTGGACTGCTCCCTGAAGATAAATACTTTTCTCTGGGAATCTGGGGTGGGAGAGAAACCTCAAGTTTGTTCTCACTCCCTGGAGCCAGCTGTGGCCCTGGCCCCTTCTCACATTGTCTGGACTCCCTCTCCAGTGCTCCTTCCAGCTGGTGGTGCTTGGTATAATATGAGCTGAGCTTTCTTCAGAAGCACCTGATAGTCTCGAAATTTTGAACACTTTATTTGCAAGGACCCTGGGACCCTGAACCTTAAATTGCTGGAATACCTTACAAACGTGGGCACTTTCTAGTTGCCCCATGCTGGAGCTGTTGGGTTTGGGGAGAATTTCTTTTCCATCATTGCCTAGTGCAGTCGTGTGATTGAATTGTTTGTATTTGCTGGAGCATGTCCTGTTGCCCCAGTCTGAAACATCTCACCTTGTTCAGAGATGAGGACTGTCCTCTAGAGGAAAATATCTGCTTCGGGGTATAAATTGAAAGAAGTAGAAACCGGGAGGGCAGAGGGGAACAGAGTAACAGGAGAAGCTGCTAGCAGGAGACTCTGCTTTTCATTTCATAGTTAATTCAAGCAAACCTTGCATTGCCTGGACAGACTACAGTGCTACTGTTCTCTTGCTGTCCTCTAGACAATGCAGAAAGAAAGTGCTGCTTGGAATTTTTATTTTTCAGAACTGGTTGCCAGTGAGGGCATTCTCAGTTTCTTTAGTGAGCGTGGAGCCTGCAAATGATTCCTTCTGTGTCTTGACTGACCCTTGGCACCTGTCACTCCATGTTCTGGATTAGGCTCTGTTGCTACAGGACATGAAGAATCTTGACCAAGTTTCTGTCCCGCTGAGTGATGTTTCTCCCACGTGTCAACCCCAGAGATTAAAGCGAGTTGGACTACCTGCCTTGGAGAGTCCTGCAGCTACAACAGGCCTGTGAAAGGGCTTTGGAATTGGAATTTGTTGATTTGCATGGGTTAGATGGGGAGAGAATGTTTGAGTAAATGTTTGGGACAGCAGGTCCATTGGGTGCTGGGGTGCTTTACACTATCCCACTAGCCCTGGAGTTGAGCACAGTAGGTGACAGTGGTGTTAACCCCAGGCTACAGATGTGCAAATCAAGGCAGGAGGAACTGAGCGCTCAGTAGATGTTGAGACTGCTAATTAAACGTGTGCAGGTGAATATCCTGTGGGGAAGCATGTGGTAGGACCATGCAAGGGCTGACTTGGGAATCCTGAGCTCCTTTGCCTCCTTGTCATTCCTCCCCCAGGAAATCACATACTGGTTTGAAAAGCAATCCATCCTGCCAGATTAGTGTGAATGACCCAGTGGTCAGACATGGTTCGATAATGGCTAGGTTCTGAAAGGAACCTTACAGTCTTTGGAGCCAAGCCTCTGAGAAATGGCGATCAGAGACATTGAGCAACTTGTCCCATGTTACCCAGTGAACTGATGGAGGGCATGGAACGGGGACCAAGGCCTTTGACTTAGGTGTTAAAAGTTGTGTTATTATTGATAAGGGTTAAAAAAAATCATTTGAGAACTCTGGGAAATCTAAAGTTAGTTATTGTCCTTCTTGGACCCCTTTGGGGTGTCAGGGTGGTGTCAGGTGCAGTGAGCACAGACTGCACTTGATGTTCCAGCAGGAACCTGAGACAAGGGGTTGGGGAGATCTGACTCTGTTTCTTTAAGGAGTCTCGGGGTGCAAGCTGCGCCCCAAGAGTCTAGGTGACTGGTCAGCAGTCTTTCCGTGTGGGTAGGCCGTGACCCTGACCCTTTCTCTCTGTGTGTGACTGGTCCTGTGACAGCACCTCCCACATGACAAGCGGTCTCTGTTCTTTGTCTTCCCAATGGAGCTGTGTGTTTCCCTATTTGGCTCCCCAAATAGGGAACTTCATTAATGGGTGGAGCCGCCTCATGGAGAGATGGGTGTCAGCATCTTGGGTTTGCAGAGATGTACACCCAGAAATAAAAGCCATCGAGTGGTTAGGAAAAGCACAATGCAGCTACTTGATTCTTTTTCTGGATCACTGCAATGTTAAGAAAGAATCATCCTGATACCAGGCTTCAAATATTCCAGTAAGTGTAGGAAAGAGAGGTTATGGCTCTACTGCCAGGCAAAGCTAACAGCCATGGTGGAAGTTGGGGAAGCAGCTAGCACATAAGTAGTGTGTGTGCATGGGGACATGTGGCTGTAATGAGATGCTGATGCCCACACCCCTGGCCTTGGAAGGGGGTGTATCCTCAGGGCTGACTGCTCTGGCACAGAGTAGCAGTTGAGTCCCCTCTGAGATTGCATATTTTTCAATGATGTATCTAGCAGGAGTGAGTGAGAGATGGAGCAGAGTTGCATTGTCCTGATTCTTTCAGTTTCAAAGCCTTTGTCTGCAGTGGAAATCATTCATCACACACCCAAAAATATCTTTGATGATTCTTAATTGCTCCAAATTTGCATTTTAAATGGTTTTCACATATGCCATCCTGAACAATAATTCCTATGCTGGATGCCAGCTGACCTGCAATAAAAGAAGTAGCCAAGGATGGTCTGTTTGCACTTGCCTGGGTCTTCATACTGTTCCCTTTAAGTTAACTATTATTGATAGCCAGCAAAAGGAAGGTAGCAAGAGTGACTGCTTGCTTGCAAGGCATATGCCACTTTGTTTGGGCAAACAGTCTCTCGTGCCTCTGCACATGTTCATAGCTTTTTAAGTGATGATGCAAATGAAATGAGATACTAATGTGAAGCCCCCAAATGGGAGCTGTTATAGAGCGGGCGCAGTTCACTGGAAGGTTATCGACATCTTGTTTTCAGCAGAGTTGTCTGCTGGTCTCGGAAATGTGTCCATTCTGGTATTTTTTGAGGTTGGTGATTCCTGCTTGGTTTCTCTGGCCCCTGAATGTTGCTTCTGAAATTGAAAGTGGGAAATTAATGAGATTGGAAGCTTTGCAGACCTGGGTTTGAAATCTCTGGTGTGATCTCTCATTGAGCCACAGTGGGTATGTCACCCAGCTCTCCATGCTGCTCTTGTTTTCACATATGAAAATGGGTGGATGGAGGATTAAATGAGAACCTTTAGGGAGCATCTGGAACACACAGAGTAGGTGTTCTATAAATGGTATATCCATTCTCCTTGAAAAGGTGGTGTGTGTCCCTGAAGGTTCCCAGACCTCTTTGTTCACATGAATAACACTTCTGGTGACTTCGTGCAAAACTTGGGCAACTCTGTGTGACATTACAGTCTTTCTCCTGCCAATTACCTAACCAAGCACCAGGAAGCTAAATTTAGAAGGGGGCAGTTGAACTCAATCCATCTGTAAGGTGACAATCACTGAATTAAATACTCCTAGCTGGGACTGTTTTCCTCGGGAGCCATGTGGGCTGCTGATTTTCTGGGTGCTTGATAAAGTAGATACCCAAATTCAAAGCATCTGGAATGTCATCACACAATGATCATCTCTTGAGTTTGTTCATTCGTCTCTTTAACAGATATTTATGGCACTCTCGTCCTGTGATGGGCACCCTCTTCAATACCAGAGATGTAGAGATGAACAGAATGGACATAAGCTCATGGAGCTTATGTTCTGATGGGGAAATAGAAAGTAACCACAAAACAAACATGGCATGTGATGTCAATTAATGGTGAGGGCCATAAGAAGACTGAAGCAATGTAAGGGAGATACCCTGATAGGAAAATTATAGGATACCCTTACAGGAAAGTTAAGGAAATTCTCTCTGAAGACTTCATCTTTCAGCAAAGGCAGGACTGAAGTTTGGTTGTGGGTTTTGGAAATATTGGCAATAAAGAATTTCAGGTGGTGGCAACAGCACTTGAATCTCAGGGTAGATCCAGAGGCTCAAGAATGGAGCATTTGAAAAGCTATGACCAGACGAATATAGCCATCATGGAAAGTGATCTGGAGTTACCTAAACTGAAAATGCACATATGGTAGGATGCAAGCATCTCACTCTGAGCATCAATCCAAGGAGCATGAAGCATCAACTCCAAAAGCTATATACTCTGTTGTGTTCATTGCAACAGTATTTACAATTGCCAGACACAGAGGCAGCCCAAATGTCTGTCAGTGGACAATTGCCTCAAATGGATGTGGTAGATCCACAGTGAACTACTGTTAGCACCGGGAAAGATGAAATGCTGCCACTGGAAGCATTATAGCAAAATGGAAGGTATTGGAGTATAGGAAAACAAGTCAGAATAACAAAGAAAAATATCTACTATCTCTATAGCAGAAGGTGACAAAGTAAAATACTTACAAAAACTAGTGGACATTAGTCAATGAAGTGTGAGTTGCTGAGATTATGAGGGAAGAGGTGGAGATCAGATCAAAGGGTATAAGGGATAGTAGGGTGGAGGAAGGGATTGTAGGAGAAAAGATGTGAGGAGCCTAGTGTCTGGTGGTACTTATCATGGTAGTTCACAGGCTGTGGAGGGAAGTTTGAATTCTGTCCTCACCAGGGGGTTAGAGTGAGATGGTAACATGATTTGGGTTATTCTTACAATTGACTTTATTTTGTAGGTTGCCTTATGGGTAAAAAAGAATTTATGTGTCAAGTTCTATGATTGTTAGCATATGTTCAGGTTCGTAGAACTGCCCCCTCTCCACAGAAGGCACAAAGTACTCCATCACCCCAAAGCCACCCTCCTACTCCCACTGTCTGGTTCCCAGACCCCCTCACTTCTAGCACTTGGTAACTACAGATCTACTCTCACAGCCACCATTTTGTCTCTTGGCAAACGTCTTGTAAGTGAAATTGTCCAGTATGTACCCTTGGAGAACTGCTTCTTCTTCTCAGCCTCATGACAAAATTCCAGCTATACTTCGTGTGTGTCAACAGTTTGTTCATTTCAATGCTGGCTAGCATTGTATGTATAAATGTACTCCAGTGGGTCTAGTCATTTGCCCCTGGAATTTCACTTGAGTTGTGAATTTCACTTCAGCTTTTGGCAATTGTAAATACAGTTACTATAAACATTTGTGTTCAGGTTTTGGTATGAACAGATGTTTCTGCTTCTTTAGGGTAAATACCCAGGAGTTGGGTTGCTGGGACATATGGTAAATTTATACCTAACTTGACAAGAAACTGCCAAATTATTTTCCGGTGTGGCTATACTGTTTTTCATTCTAATAGACAAATGTGTGAAAATTCTAATTGTCTGGTACCCTTGCCAACACCTGAAATTTGGTACTTTTTATTTTTCCCATTCTAATAGCTTGGTGGTATCTAAGTACGATTTTAGATTGCATTTTCTTAGTAGCAAAAAGGTCATGAATATCTGTTCATGTGTATATTTGCGAGCCTTCCATCCTCTTTGGTGAAGTGTCTGTTTGGGTTTATTATCCATCTCTTAAAATTGTTCTCTTAGGCAATGTAAGTATTTT
>PVHY01012364.1:15976-33735 GCA_004024945.1 Uropsilus gracilis | reverse complement strand
GTAGATGACTGGAGCAGTTGAGAACTTACATAGAACTTGAGAATGGTGCCTGCTGTCAGATAGCTCCCAGTCTAGGGAAGGGAGACTGTTAGAAGTTCACTTGGAATCAGACTTGATGTGCTTCCAGAGGGCACGAGGAAAGGATTAGCAAGCACAGGAACAGAGAAGTCACTTAGTGTGAGGTTCCCAAGACCAGCTCTCAGGAAGGTTTTCTCTGTGCTGTGTTTAGGGGTCCCCTAGTAAGAATGCAGCTGGCCAGGCTCCTACCCCAGTGACAGCAGGTCTGTGGTTCACAAGTATCACAGGTCATTATGTGTAGGTCACTGGTCAACTACAGCAGGAGGAGCCTTGGAGGAACTCCTAGAGGAGATGAGTTTGAAGTAGGGTTTCAGAGATCAGGTGCAATTTCAACCTGGAGAAAGCCAGGAGAGAGGACAACCAAGCAGAGAGAAAGTGAAGTCTTGGAAGAATTCTCGAGACTGACTGGAACCTAGACTACATGTAGTGATGACAGTGATAGTGACGACTGACCAAAGAACATGCATCTGTCTGGAAGGAATAGGAGGCATGTGACTCCGTGCACTCAATGAATTTTTTGTGGTCAGCACAGCAACTCATCAGCTTCCCATGCTCTGGGCAGTCCAAGATCTGGGAGTGCTGAGTGTCTCTTGTGGTTGGATGTGTGTGTTGTATGATAAGGCGCCTTCGAGGAAAGCTACTGCTACTGGACAAGCTTGCTACATGCAGAGGTTTGCAATGGATGCCCTATGCCTGGTACCACTCCAAGTCTTCTTCAGCATCCAGATTTTGCATCTTCTTTCTGCCTGCCATCCTACCTAGGATGACATCTTTTGGATGCCAAGTCTACCAAGACACCTTCTTGGGGCTTCACTGCTAATTTATTGCTTATATGTGCTAAGCACAGTTCCAAGCACTCTGTATGGATTAACCCATTTCATTCTCTACAAGCCTATGAATGAAATAGAATTATTTTCCCAGTTTATAATGAGCAAGGATGAATGTCGTTGGACATTGTGCTAAGAAGTGGGAGGGCTGCAATACTAGACGTTAGTTTTGACTATAGGGTCCATTCATTTAGCTCTTATGGTGCATAAATCCTCTAGAAGCATCTGCAGATGGTGAGGAGAGGTGGTAGTAACACCAATAACATACAATGGTTACTATGAATCAAATACATATTTTTCTTAGAGTAATTCCACATAGCAGCTATTTCAATAATGAAGTTTTATGTTGTAAAGATTTGACTTTTTGATTGTAATTTTGGGCAAAAACATACTGCTTTTATTCTTTCTTGTCTAGTTAATGACAATAGGGTATATATCTTTTGTGAAATTTGAAAGAGCAACATAAAGTGTTATAAGGCCATGGTACTCCTGTGTTTTCTGTTGGTCTAAATATTTCTTCTTCACCCCTTTGCTTCAGGCAGCTGGGGTACGTCCCTCCAGCCAAGTTCTTTCTGACTTCCATGTCTCTTTGGTGGAAGTCAAACAGGGAAGGCAAACAACCAAATATAGGTGCATTGTTCCCGAAGGGAGAATCAATAAAAGCTGATGAAAGGGCTTTTCTCCTTTTTTGTTAAGTTCAAAGAGATGTTGTAGACTAGGGAGCCTGGGACCTTTTCTCTTTTATTTTCAACATGCCAACTACATTGGTATCTTAGTAAGTTCAGGCTGCTATACAGATGACCACAACTGGGAGCTAAGCAACAGATATTTATTTCTTGCTCCTCTGAAGATGCAGTCGGTGATTAGGGCGCCGATGTGGTTGGATCCTGGTGAGGCCTCATTCCTGGCTTGCAGGGCCTCCTTCTTGCTGTACGCTCCCATGGCAGGGAACAGCGAGGGAGCAAGCTCTCTCGTATGTCTTGTTATAAGGGTTCTTAATCTCTCACAAGGGCTTCTTATCCCAAGCTGGTATGTCCAAAGGCCCCATTTCCAAATGCCGTCGTGCTGGGGATAAGGACCGCTGGGATAGGGAAAGATTGAAATATTCAGTCCATAGCACCATTGAGTTTCAGTGTAGAAGACCTCCAGAGAGTGCGGACGCACAGTGTGATCTGGGTGAGTTCAGTGGTTTTGTTAGGCAGAAGGAGAGAGGGAGTTCTGGGGAGATTTCTTGAGTAAGAAGCATCTAGCTGAGTTGTGGAAGATGAATAGCATTCACTGATTCAATGGGGGTAGCAGTAGGCTTCAAGAAGAATAAAAGAGAATGGCATTCTATAGGGATAGCATATTGAAAAGCATTAGACCACATAGCAGGTATTCATGAGCATCATGTGCAAAGGCACTGTGGTACAAGATGACACTGGCACAGTTAGTACATAGAAGAGCTGGAACACACATCAAGAGGCTCTATGATATTGAAGCAGAATAGTGACAGTGACATGTATTTAACAAATATGTCTCAAATAGTTATTTGGAGAAAGTCTTATTGGATGCAGGGAGAGCAGGAAGAGAGATTTCACAGTCGTCCATAAAAGACTATGAGTGGGTGAGCTGAAAGTCAAGAGAGACTAGGTGTCAAGATTTCCCTTTCATCCATCCCCATACTCAGAATAGGTCCCTTTGCTCTGTTATGGGGCCTTAGGGAGGTGAACTCAGTACTATCCCTGCCCTCAAAATAGTTTGTAATTTTAGGGCATCTAAGAAATCATTCACAGTACAAGAATTGGGGTCATTTAGTTTCTTCAATATCTTTTTAATGCCTTCCTCATGCCAGTCTTTTCTGGTGGGTGCTGCACACTGGACAGTGAACACGATAAAGAAAAAATCCCTGTCCTCTTGGGGATCATACTCAAGTTGGGGGAGCACAGAAGCAGAAGTTGAATATATGAGGTGCTAGGTGGTAATGGGCAAAGCAGGAAATCTAGAGCCTGGGCAGGGAGGTGGGGTGGTGTGGGGAGGGGCTGCACATCTTTAAAAGGTAACATTGGAATAAAAAGCAAAAGAGGAAAGGGAATGGAAAAAACATAGGCTCACGGAAGCTAACAGCCCCATCCGTGCGCTTCGGAGCTCCGTGGTGTACTGGGTGCATGACTGCAGACATGTCATCTTACCACCTTTAACTTTTTTGTCATAAAATGGAGTTGGTGTCCCTGCCTCTGAGGCACTGGAAAGACCCCTTGCTGTGTAGTACCTAGTGGCACATGAGCACTGGTGTTGCTCAAACACTAGGGTAGATTAACTCACCTTGGTGAGGTAGTCAGAGCCTCATGGAGTCTTTTTGGAAAAAGGCTCTGGGAGGAGAGTGGGAGGTTTGCAATAAGTTTTTATCATGGCTTCCTGCCCTGCTGCAGACTCTGAAGGACAGAGTGTGGGCCCTTGCGGGGGGGGGGGGCAGAGAGGCCGGAGAAGCTCCAGAACAGACTGAACTTCCTGCTCTACTCCTGGTTGGTGGTGCCACCACCTGCCATGCTCAGAGTGGCTGAGACTCAGCCAAATGCCCAGCCAGGATCCTGACTTCTTCTAAATCAAATTGCATTGATGGACTGTTTACTTACAAGGCTCTCTATTTGGAGGATGCAGCTTCACACCTCCACTTGGGCTTGTACTTCACACCTCCCACCCAAGCTGAACCTGGGGTCATTGACTGCCTGGGGCAGGTGGCAGGGGCTATAGGTGACTCATTGCTCCCTCCACCCAAGACACCTCTCAAGAACAAAGAAGAGCCTGCAGCTTGTGAGATGGGGGCAGTGGGTTCCATGTCAAGCCTTGTGGCTCTGCAAGGTCATCTGAGAAGGAGTCTGCCCTTAGGCTGTCCTAATTACCTCCTGGAAAGAATGAGATAGTAGCTTTTTAAAAATATATATATATAAATAATTTATTTATATATAGAGATTTCATATCATTGTAATCCCCGGAAGTCACCCACCTCCTCCCCTCCTTCTGACTTGTTTCTGCTAATATGGTTTCTTCTAGGTACATCCATGTTACAAAAAAATCATCAAATTTGTAATTTTTAATTGACAAGTAATATTCCATTGTGTATATATACCACATCTTTGGAACTCACAAAACTTAGCAAAGATAAAACAAGAAACCCAGTCAAAAAATGGGGGGAGGAACTAAAAAGATGCTTCTCCAAAGAGGAAATACAAATGGCCTACAGGCACATGAGAAACTGCTCAACCTCACTAGCAATCAGGGAAATGCAAATCAAAACCACAATGAGATACCACCTCACACCAGCAAGAGTGGTTCATTTCAAAAAAACAGGCAGCAACAAGTACTGATGTGGATGTGGAGAGAAAGGAACACTCTTACACTGCTGGTGGGAATGCAAACTGGTCTAGCCACTATGGAAAGCAATGTGGAGGACCCTCAGTCTAATGAAAATGGAACTACCATTTGACCCAGCAATCGCTCTTCTGGGAATCTACCCAAAGGAGTCCTCAATGTGGGTACAAAAGGACACCTGTGCTCGGATGTTTATTGGGATAGAAGCTTTTTGTGAGGAATACGAAAGGAGAGGTGATGTGAAGTCAAGTTCAACCTGGTTTTCTGTAGCCCTCTACCCCATAAGTCCTGCAAAGATGGCACCTTTCTGCAGGGACCTGAGGAGGCAGCGCTGACCTCCTCCCTTGGCCTTTCCCCTCTCCCAGTGACAAAGCCCCAACCAGCCCCAGAGAGGGCCTCGTCGGAAGGAGTCAAGCAGTTTGCTGGAACCTTTTAGTGGAAACCTCCTGCCCTAGCAGGAGAGCTCTGGGCCCGTTAGGTGTGGCCCTCTGCCTGTCACATGTCAATGACCCTGAGGTATCATAGTGCCCCCCTGAGGGGCATTACTGCCACTTGCTCAAGACCAGCTACTTCCCAGGCTCATGGGCAACACAGTCATTCTCTCCATCTGTCCTTTTACTCGTTTCCTGAGTCTTCTGTTTGCATTCTTTTCTCTTTACTCCATCTAGTTTCACTCTTCCATTCATTCACCACCTTCTTTGTCCTCTTTCCTTTCACCCTGATTTTCCTGTGCTTTTCTCTTCCCACCTCCCAATCTTCCTTCTTCTTCTACTTACTTATTTCTTAATTCAGTATCTGTTCCTCTAGTGTCTGCTCAGGGGCACCCTGCTAGAGCTGTGGGTCAGGTAGCACCTTCCCTCCACTTGGACTTCCGTTGCTGCAGGAGGAGGACCCCCACACCTCCCACCCCCATCAGCAGGCAGATCCATGGGTAAGGGCTGACGTGTCCTCACTCCTCATGGGGCCAGCTCTGGGCAAGCAGCTAAAGCCTCCTGAGTCTCAGGTGCTTCTGCTTCAAAGTCGGGATGACAGAACCTTCTTCAAGGGAGTACCAGGGGCACAGAGTGATGGCCATGTGCTTGCCAAGGGTCTGGAAGGAAGTAGGAATACAGTCTGTGTGGCTGTTGCCGAGTCTGCCCAGTATTAGAAATCAGAATGGAGGAAGGTGGCGAAATAGTTGCTTTTCTGGGTTGGGTTCTTGCCCTTGGAGGTGAGGATGAAAGCTGTGGCTCTCAGTTCTGGTTAAAGCCTCTTGAACAAATGAGAGAAAAGGCTCCACCCCTCGGGGAGGAGGGCTGAAGCTGAAGGGCTTGCCTACAGGGGTGTTGATAGTAGGGGAGGTGAGGATCCAAGCAGGGGTGCTGATGGGGTATGAGGAACCATGCCACCAGGTCTGAATCCTGACCGCACAAGGATCGCAGTGGCTGCTGGGAAAGTGGCTACCTTCTGGAGCCTTAACTTCCTCTCTCTGAGTGAAAGCAGTGGATCACTGCCAGCACAGGGTTGGCTTACTTTGCACCAGGCTCAGAACAGCACCTAGCATCTCAGGGGCAATGTGTCTTGCCCTTGTTCCACCACCATTCCTTTTAGGGCCACATAGCTGGCAGTGCCCCAGCCGCCCACCTCCTTTAGTGCATACATTTGTGCTGGTGGTGCCACACCTGTCTCTGCATGTGCAGCAGAGAGGCTGCCATCTCCCAGCCAGGAGAGGTGAATGTGCCCGCAAAACTGCAACTGAGCTGCTGTTCCCAGGACTTTCTGAGCTCGTGCCCAGACCCAGTGCTCCTGATGAAGGTCGCTGCAGAGTCTGCTGAAGAGGGCTGCCCTGTAGACGCCAGTGGACAGGGAGTCCCCGCTGGCCATGGTGCCAGGAGTCAGGCCAGACCCCCAGGGAGTAGGGGTCCCAGCTACCTCTGGAGCCAGGCTGGCCTGATCTGGAGGACAGTCTGTTCTGCCACCTAGCTGGCACTCAGGGTTCTGCAAGTTGCTGCACCCCAGGCCTCAGTTTCCTGAGCTGTTTGATGTGGTTGCTGGTATTTGCTTCACAGGGTTGAGGGGGGATTTGAGATACTTGTAGTCAGCACAGTGCCTGAGTAAACAGCCAGCCCATGGTGGTGATTATTATCTTGTTATCTGGGAAGGAAACCTGGGAAAGGTGAAGCGAGCAACTGCCAATTTGCACCGAGAACTGGAGAACCTTGTGTTGGGAGGGTAAGAATTTGGGAGTTGGATGGAGACGCAGGTTGAAGACTCCTGAGATCTCTGCTTGAACTTTGCCTGAGGTCCATGTTGCTGAGGGGCTGTGCACATGCGCTGTCCTTGTCTGGGCAGTTGTAAGAGTAGCATAGCAGGTGATGATGGGGGGAGAAGCAGGTTTTTTTTAAATAGAAGAAAGGCCAGTTTGCATGTGGGAAATGGGTGAGGAGACAGGGTGCAGAATCTTTGAGCTCTGTGGGTGGGGAAAGAAGCTTGAATATCAGTCATGGGATGATGGCAGGATGGGGTGCCATGGAGGGGTGCAATGGGGGATGTGGAGCACAGAGGAGCTTCTGGGGTACCCAGCAGAGTGAGGAAGGAGGCTCAGACCTCAGCAGTGACCATGGGATAGGAAGTAGGTGTTGAGAAGCTGAGTTGGAGGGTGGAGCTAAGGCACCTGGGGGAGGAGTCTGGCAAGGAGGAGTCAGGGAAACATTCTCACATTTCCAGCTGATCACAGAGTGGGGTGTCTCCCTGGATGGGGATGATGGAAAGGGATCGTATGGGGCCAGGAGATGGTGGGGGATCAGAAGTTCTGTTTTGGGCAAAAACAAATGGCAGATGCCTGGTAGTTCTCCAGTTGTTGGTTCCAGCACGAGCCTGGAGCTGACCAGTCAGTGAGCTGCACTCAGGAGGCGTGAGCAAGAGGCCCTGGAGCTGTGGTAACTGCAAGGAGGTAGGCGAGATAACGAGGCTCAACCCTTCCCTTCCTGGTCTGGGCTGCAGTTCCAGACCCTCTTTATTCCCTGTTGTGTCTCCGTCTCTCTTTGTCTCTCTGTCTCCATCCTCCTCATCTCTCTCTGTTTCTGTCTCTGTGTCCTATCTCTTTCTGTGTCACCCTGTCTTCTCCTCTCTTCCCTGTGCTTTTTCTCTCTGTTTCCCTGTCCATTTCTGTCTCTACTTCTGTCTTTCTGTGTATATGTCTCTCTGTGTCCCTGTCACTCTGTCTGTGTGTTTCTCTTCTTCTGACTCCGTATATATCTCTTCCTCTCTGGCTATCTCTATCCCTCTGTGTCTGTGTGTATATCTCCATCTCTGTGTGCATGTCTCTCTTTGTCTCTCTGTGTGTCTTATTGTCTGCATGTGTATCTCAGTCCCTCTATCTCTGGCTGAATATCTGACAGTCTCTGTGTGAGTCTCTCTACCTCTGTGTCTGTGTATGTTTCCTTTCTGTTTCTCTCTGGTTCTCCATCTCTGTGTGTCTCTCTCTGTTTCTCTTTCCCTCCCTTCCTATGTCTTGCCCCTCCCCCCCCACTTGTCTTTGTCTCACCTGTCAGTGGCATCATTCAGCTGTTCCAAGTGGTGAGTGTTCCCCATTCCAGCCCTTAGGTACCAGGCAGGTCTGATTGAGTCCTAGAGTGCCTCTAGTCTCTAGGGAGGAGGCTGCTTGTTTTCTGATCTGTAAGGAGCGCCACATCTAGTTCTGGCCTTCAGCCATGCTGGTGTCGCTTCTTGACCAGTGCTGATGCTGCCTGATATTGTCCCCAAGTCAGCGTCTGCAGTCAGGTCCAGGACTCTACAAGAACTGGGCAGCTCTTAGTTCTAACTGGCCATTGGAAGTAACCAGGGAAGCCTCCCTGGAGGAGGAGAGAATGAGCCAGCAGGCTGAGTCAGAAGTACCAGCTGAAGAACATGGGCCTGGCAAGGATCAGTCCTGCCAGGCAGTGGGACAGGAGGTATGGACCGTTGTGGGGCCAGGGCTAGGGGATGGGAGTTCTCAGCAGCTCTGTAGAACTGAGCTGAGCTAAGTTTACCTGACCTGAAACGCCACATCCACGCTGGACAGTGAAGAGGCCCAGGCTCCAGACAGACTCAGTAATCAGCCAGTCCTGTAGAGGGCTGTCTCGTGGCTAGAGCCACACACTGGTTCCAGGTGGCCAGGGTTTGAGGAGCATGGTGACTTTGGGTCTACATCTGTAAAGTGCAGGTGATAATGGCACACAGCCTCACAAGGCTGGAGGGAAATGGTGACAATGCGTATGTCACCTCCTTCAAACAGTCCTTGAATGAGCAGTGAATGCCATTTACTTGGAGTGACTGCAAGTAAATTCTTAATCTCTGGACCTTGGTTCTGTTATGAACCAGGGCTGATGGTACCCCTGGCCAGGTTGCTAACAGCTTTGGGACCATCTTTAGAGTGTCCATGCAAGTCCAGTCTCCCCAGAGGATTCATGAATAGTAGCCAATATCCCCCATCCCATCAGCACTGTTACTCTTATCTCCTGTGTGGGCTTTTAGCCCCCATCCTGCTCACGGCCTCTCTCACTCTGCCCAGAAAGCACCATGGAGACCCAACCCAGAGACTGGGATTCATATCCTGAAAAGAATGCCTTGGGGAGCCCAGAGTGCCCCTTCTTCGTTGACCCTGGGACCGGCAGGGACCCCTCCACACAGCTGATGCCGCTCACCATTGCCCACAGAACTCTGAGCCTGCTTCCTAGAGGGAGGAAGATGACAAAGACAAGACAATCCCAAGGCCAGCCCCCTCTGCTCTCTCCCCTTGTGTGGGATTTGAGTCAATCCCTTGTCCCCACTGGCCATGAAGCTGGGGGTGGGGGGTGAGAGCTGGGCTGCCTGCCTGCCCTATGCCCATATACCCCTAGGGAAGGCAGTGGAGTGTAATTAAAACTTGAGTTAGGACTGAGGCTGCTGGGCTCTGGAGTCCAAGCTCTACCATGGAGCAGACAGAAGGCCTCAGGCAAGCTACTGACCTCCATTTCCACATTCAAAAAATGGCGATGGTGATTCTAATGGCTTACTTCTCATAAGGGTGTAATGATGTTTAAATGGGCCAGTGTTAGATAAAACTCTTGGCTGGGCTCTTATCTCTTTATTCATAAGCAGGGCAGTTGAACCGGATCCACTTATGATCCGTATGAGTTTAGACCTT
This sequence comes from Uropsilus gracilis, assembly GCA_004024945.1. Classification (NCBI taxonomy): domain Eukaryota; kingdom Metazoa; phylum Chordata; class Mammalia; order Eulipotyphla; family Talpidae; genus Uropsilus; species Uropsilus gracilis. Next base: position 24,333 of record PVHY01012364.1, on the reverse strand, counting down.
GCCATAAGTGGATATGAATTCACTCCTAATGCTGACCTGTTATGTGACCTTGGATAAGTCCCTCGACCCTGGTGAGGGCTTCCAAGCAAGCTCTGTTTATAGGGAATGATAACACCTACATCATGATAATTCTGTGAATCATTTATATGTGAATGTATGCACTAGGATATATATATGTATGTTATAATTATATAACATATATAATATATCCTAATATTAATACATATCATATTAGGATATACTTTATATATTGACTATAATATTAGGACATAATCTAGAAAGTTAGGGCTCTCTTATCCTTGGACACTAAGCTTATACAACTTGGATGAGTGTTTGATACCTTCTAGGTGTTCACTAAGTGACAGTGAATAATTTTACATTGGGAACTCTGTAGAAAGGAATTGCCCTCATTTGACTGACTGAGAAACAGCATCAACACCCAAGCCCCCTTCAATCCCGCAATCCTACTTCTGGGAATCTACCCAAAAAATACAAAAACACTCATTCAAAAGGACATCAGTACTCAGATGTTTATTGTGCACTATTTACAATAGCCAAAATGTGAAAGCAAACTAAATGCCCCCAAACAAACGAATGGGTCCGAAAGTTGGGGATATGTACACAATGGAATATTATTCATCAATCAAAAAATACAAACTTATGTCATTCGCAGCAACATGAATGGAGCTAGAGAAAATCATGTTAGCAGAAATAGGCCAAAAAGAAAAAGAAATATTGTATTGGATGGCCTCACTTATCTGAGGGAAAACAAACAGATGGACAAGAATAGTTTAAAACTGTCAGCAGAACTGAAGCATAGAGCAAGAGAGAGGGAGGAGGATAAAATCGGGGGAGAGATGGGCATAAGAGATTAAGATGGTTCCATGGGTGATAAGGTAATGGGAGAACCTTGGGGTAGACAATCATGTAAAAAATATATATATGTGTACAATCAATTACAAATAAAATTATAAAAATGTTTTGGCAAAAGGTACCAAAACACTAAGTGAAAAAAAAAAAAAAAAAACAGTTCCTGAAAAAGCAGCTCTAATCTGAGGGAGGAATGAAGATAAATAACTGGAGGAAGGAGAAGGGAGAGAAGAATGAAGATAAGAAAGAATGCATTTGCTTCCTTTACCAAGATGGCGCCTCCTTGGAAGTGCCCTTTGCAAAAGGGATAAAAACAAAGAAAGATGGAGTTGATGCGCCCACGTTGTATCTTTATTTATTACCATTTATTTATTTGGGGTAACACTGGTTCACAGCACTATATATGATTCAGAGACATAGGCTCACACCTCCTCAGATGTGCGTCATCATGCCCCACCCATCCCAGAGCATCCTTCCCCCCTCCCCATACACTATTGGGACACCTCCCGCTTGGTACCCACCCCACCCTCCTCCTCTCATGGCCTCAGTTCTGCAGTCATTTCTGGACTTGGCTCTGAGCTAGTCCTTTCAGTTCCTTCTTTTTGTTTCTCTGTATTCCACATGTGAGTAAATCCTCTGGTATTTGTCTTTCTTCCTCTGTATTTTCAGAGCACGAGGACTCTGCTGGAGGAAGATTCCAGATCCATGTTGCCTGTCAAGGAACCCCACAACATTCCCCTACTCGCAGTCCCACACTGCTCCCCAGTGGCAAACCCAAGCCTCTGAACTTGCTGATCTCATTCAGACATAATCCAGATGTTCTATTTTCTGGCCTGTTGCTGCAGAGTGAGGGAGGGTGGGGCAAGAAGACCTTTGAGCAGAGGATGCTTCAGGGGAATGCAGTCAGACCCACACTGTTGTGTCTGTGCCCCTTGACTTACCAATGTTCCCCAAAGTATATAGTAGTAGCCAGGTTTTCTTAATGAAGTCAGGACATGGGCTCTCTGGGATCCTTTGACAGGGATGGAGGGGAAGGCAGCTCATTCTTAGCCTGATTCTGGAGGTGCTAGGGGGTTAATTCAGGCAGGTAGCACAGCAGTGGTAGCTCCTAGAGTCTCAGGTGCTCTCCTAGAGCAGCCCCAGCAGGGGCCAGTCTGTGGGGAGAGGATCTGGGATCCCAGTCCAGTGCAAGGGAGAAGTCACTGGTCAAAGAAATAAAAGATCTTGGGCCACAGCTAACCCTGGAGCCACTTAGAGATTTGATTTTAGGGGTAAGTGGAGTAGTAATATGATCGCAGGATTATATTTCAGCCTGAGATACCCTTGGTCACCAGCTTCATTTGGCAGAAAAGGTGACCTGAGGGAGCCCCAGAAACTCCAGCCTTTGTGGTTGGCTTCGGGAAAGTACATTAGTCATGCATCCTTCAAACGGGACCACAGGGAGTATTGATTAGAATTGTCCCAGGAAATACAGACTTCATGCATGCCTTCTTCATTCTTACAGTCTACTGTTTATTAAGCATCTCCAAGATGCTAAGGACACAGACCTGAGACACAGCTCCTGGCCTCAGGGATCCTGAAACCAAAGCTAATCACCGCTGCCTTGGGAGCGACCACTGTGACAAGCAACGCATGCTCTTGGTAGTGTCCTTAGTAATCTTGGCTTTGCTCAGTATTTCCGGGTGCCCTGCAGTCAACTCCTGCTGCCTGGGTTTCTCTACATGGGGTAGCTTGAGTTCTTCACAAGACATGTCCTTATGCACATGTCTCTCTCCTCCTTGTACCTGTGGCAAACCCCTGGGACCTGTTCCTACAGCCAGGAAGGGGCTGCAGTTAAGACAAGCAGATGGTCTCTCAGATCTGGGGCTCAGAACTGGTCTCTGCCAGGTCTGCTGGGATCCCAACAGCTAAAGCCACAGACTGGGCTCAGATATCAGGGGAGCCACTCAGCTTCCAGTGGAAGGGAACTGCCAAGTCACTGGGTAAGGGGAGATCTGGGCAGGCTGGGGACTGTGACTCTGGTTGAACTACAGGCGTGTCCTGTGTCACTGGACTTCAAAATATGGTGTTTTTAACAAGCAAAGGAGCATGGCCACCTGATGCATCACAGGCAATTAAGCTATGTTTATTGATTTTCTTTTGACATCAGGCTGTTGTATACTCTGACTACAGACTACAGTGTAGTGTTGGCATAACTTTCGTATGGCTGGGGAACTAGAACCAGTATGTGACTGCCTTTGCTGACTTTAAGGATATGGTCTGGAGTTGATCCCATAGTATCTTCCAGGGGTGCCAACACTGAGTTGTCCACTCAGATCACGAACACATACCACACACACACACACACACACACACACACACACACCCATCCATCCCAAGACACACATATAAATTGAGAAAAAAGCTCAAAAATTAAAATAAAAGTTCAAGCAGGTTTGTTTTTCCTATCCTCCAAAGTATCTTATAAATCTCTAGCTCGTGTCCAGGGACATTTTTGTGACCCAGTGTTTTAGCATTTCTCTATTTGAATATATTTGGGACTTGGATTTGAATATATTTGGGAGTTGGTTTCAAATATATGCGGGGAATCTTGCCTCCCATGACCAAGGGGGCTTCATCAATGAAATTTTCTGATACTCTGCGGTGTTCTCTAACACAGGAGGGACTTGTCTGCGCAGAGGCTAGCACACAGGAACCCTAGCTCCTAGCCCGCCTTGGCTGGGGAAGCCCTGCCTCTCCTGCAGAAAGTATACAATCCCTCCCTGGAGGTCAGGATGTGTGAATGGAGCAGCTCCTCACAGCAGCCCCGCCTCCATGTGGAGTGATTGGGAAAGCATTCAGAAGATGAAAGGCCCAGCGGGTCTGTGTGTGGAGATGGAGCAGCTCCCTCTGCAGAGGTGTGTTTGACCTTTTTTCCAGGAAGTTAAGCACTGCTTCACTCTCCACCGGGGGTGGTAGAGTGTCTGGGTCCTTGGGTCCTCAATTCCCCTGGACTCCACTCTTGCCTGTGTTCATCAATACATTGATGAAGCTCAGCTGTGTGTCTCCATGAATTTTTTAACTTTCTGCTCCTACAAAGGGATTTTAGCCCCTGTTAATTACCTAATGCAGGTTCCTAGCATGGGAGGAAAAAGATCACCTTTCTGCACTCCCGGAGTGGAAGGTGGGATCTGGATCTGCTTATGTGGGGAGGAGCTCACTAAGAAACCAGGTATTCTGTTTTTGGTTCAACATAGGTTTGTATGATAGCTGCTTTCTTTGCTATAATCACGCCTCTAGACTTCCCAAACAAATGGTGGGGAAAGTTTAACTTCATCGCCTCTTATTTTTAACTAGTTTACTCCACAGTTATTGAGTCCCTACTTTGTACCAGCCACTCGTGTGGGTGTTTGGGATACATCAGTGAACAAATTAGTGATTTCTGATCTTGGGAGGCTTGCACTCTATCAACAAGGGCAGAAAATTAATAATGCGAGTAAAGCAGCAGATGATACTTCTTCAAGGAGATGCATGCTAGGGAATAGGAATAAGTGAAAGACAGCAGGAGAGACTCAGTGTTCCGGCAGTGGGATTATTACTTCCGGTGAGCAGTGGAGGCCTCAGTGAGATGACATTTCCCTGGCAACCTGCAGGAGATAGGGGCACCTGGAGAAAGCGTGTTCCAGGTGAAGGAACAGGTGGGCCAGAGGTAACTGAGGAGATGGAAGTTCCTTATTAGACGTCAGCTTTCTTCATGAAATGAGCTACACCGAGTTATTCTCAGCTGATGGACCTTTGAGAGAAACGGAGGTATTAGCTAGTGAAACATCGTGCCGCTGACACAGCAGAGCTGTTTGAAGGTGCCGAGGGGTCAGCACATGGGGACATCAGTACCCTGGACTTGGACTGCTGTATTAGGTGTTCAGGGTGTCACCTGGTTGCAGTTTGTGTTTCTATATGACGGGCAATGTGTGGTCCCATTTTTTTCTGAGCAATTTCTTTGTGAGGTGTCTGTGAAGGTCCTTGTCCCCTTTTTAATGTGGCAGCATATGAACAAGGCTGTGGTAGGAATGATGAGAGGTGAGGAGCTGCTTGGAGAGACAGAACTGAGAGGGTATGATGGAACCACTGGCAGCTGGTGAGGGGATGAGACTCACGTGAGCGGAAGTGAGTGAACGGAGGGTGGTACTTCTGGGAGGGAGTGGTGGTGAGATGCTCAGGAACGTAAGCTCACCTGGGGTGGAGCTAGGAGATGGACGGGGTGTCCATGAGATATCCCGTGGGATATCCACTCTCCTGTTCAGGCCCACTGGCTGCCTATCTTTTCCTAGAATAATTGGTGACTCTCTGAACCAACTTTTAGGGAGTTTTTTTTCTGCTTTGATGTAAAACCTACATCCCTATGACTTATACCTTACTTCTGTCTTTTTGCACCACTAACAAGCCTGACAAATCTCTAACTTTTTTTTTTTTTTTTTTTTTTTTTTTTTTTACTCTCCCCTGTTTTCCTTCATGCCTCAACCTCCAAGTAATAAGCCTGGAAAGTTGTTTCCCCCCTTACTTTCCTTAACATTTTACTACCTCATTTTTTCATATTGAATTTTTATTCTCATTTGTTATAAAAATACCAATGTTTAGTATTTTAGATAATACTGAAGGGACAGAATTTTCAACCATATCAAGGTTGCTTTAATAAAGTCTTATTCCCCCTCCCCCAATCTGGTGTGGCCACCTCTGCCCTCTAGTGGCCAGTGGTGACACAGCATGGGGCTGAGCGCTCATTTGCTGACCATACTTAACATAGTCTGTTCAATTTTTCTGTTCTATAGATTCTACTGAATCTGTTGAGCCCTTCTTTTCTGAGGCCTTCCTCCCAGAATTCCTCCCATCATCACCTTGTCCTCCAATCAGATTGTTTTCCACTGCAGAGAGAGCCCCGTGTCCAGTGGCACAAGCAGGGTTCACATACAGAAAGTCAGCTCACCAATCACATAACACAACTCTTCCCTCACTGAGGACACTGATGGCCACAACAACCTCTTGATTTGCCCCCTGCTTCCTTGTTAATCTCTTCCACAGCCTTGGTGAACTTACTAGCTTTGCCCACACATACCTTCTACCATTTGTTTTTTCGTGGTAGCTGAGTAGACTAAATGATGACTCTCTTATAACCTCAAATCCATAACTTATTTTCACACATGGATTAAAATCTAAACAATTTTTCAGTATGACCCTCCATAACCTGGCCTCCATTTCTCCAGACATTTCCTTATAAAACTCTGCTTCTCTTTTTCTGGGTGATCCTGCTTTTCTTCTCCAAATACACTTTACTCTTTCCAACCTCAGGGCCTTTGCACGTGCTCCCCCCAACCCCAGTTCATCCTTCATTAATTAGTTTAAAAGTCACCTCCTCAGAGAGGCCCTTTCTGATTACCCTATCTGAAAAAGCCTCCCCCAAATGCTAGTGCTTGGTGTGTTCTTTATGACTGTTCCAGTTCACAAATATTTGCTCTCAATTTCATTATCTGCTTCTCTTGACCAGATTGTTTCTGAACCCTGTGGTGGGGAAAAGTTGCAGGAGAACCCTCTGACTAACACTGGAGTTGGGCAAAAAATAACTAGAATAGTGTTGCTTTTTCTCTACCTAGTATTTCCAAAATGAAAGAGGTTGGGTTCCAGTAATGACTCAGTGCCTTATGTTGGACTAATATGCTCATTTTAGATTATCATGGTAATGGTACATTGCATATATTGAATATAATATTTAAAAGAAACTACTTGTGGGTCCTAGAAAGACTCAAAAAGCAGGTAGAAACAGGAGGGGACTTGCCCCTGAATAAAGGGAACTGTACCCACTTAGGATGTTCTACCACCTAGGTGAATCTTCACTAAAAGCATGTACCAGTCACCTGGCCAAGAGTAGCTAGACCTAAAGCAAGGGCAGCCATTTTACTGGTTGAACAAGTCATCAGAGGACAAGCTCACAGGTTGTCTGGAAAATGCGGACATTTCGAAAGATGCCCAGTTCCTTGTTTCCAATAAAATCAACCAAATACTGGAATATAATTCAATCTCTTTCAGCCAATTTCTGCTCTTCATACTTGCCTGTGGTTGTTAATTTTTGGAACACTCGCCAATAAGCTTTCTGCTTACAAATCACCACGGTAAACAGCTTCCTAGCTGGGGAAACTAGCTTACAACAATCTCATTGATATTTATAGTATATTACACCCAACAACTTCAGAATATACATTCTTTTCAAGTGCAAATGGGACATTCATCAAGATGGAACATATTGAACCATAAAATTAATCTCAATGAATGTCAGAGGTGTCAGTTTTTAAATCTTACCATGTTCATTAAACACAAATGAATCACATAAAAGGCTGTGAGTGCAAAATATCTGAAATAGCAGAAAAACTTGAAAATTAGACTTTTAAAAGACATGAGTCAAAAATAATCTCAAATAAATTAAGAATAATTTAAATAGAATAATAATGAAAACATGGGTCACATTTCTGAGATGCAGAAAAGCAGTGCATCAGTTGAAATGCTTTGTTCTAAATGCTTTTATTAGAGAAGAGGAAAGGCATCTTAAGAATCCAGTGACTGAATGCCTAAGCCCCAAATAAGAAGTAAGAAAGAGTAGATCTAAGTAACAAAAAACAGTGGAGAAAAATTTAAAACATGAATAAAACTTACAAATTAAAAATTCCTAACAAAACAGATTAATTAAAAGAAAAAAATTAATTTCCAGTATTAAGAATCTCAGGAGAAATCACTACAGAGCCTACCAAAAAATGCAAAGTTATAAGGAAATATTATGAACATCTTTATGCTAATACATTTCACAACAAAGATGAAATGCTTGAAACAAATGCTTGAAATCATGTTACCAATACTTAAATAGCAAGAAACACAGATCATATAAGTAGATTCACCAGAGATATTTTTTCATTATTAAAAACTTTCCGCCGGGCATGGTGGCTTGTGCCTGTAAGCTTCAGCCTACGAAGCGACCGGGGCTAGGAATCACGGTTCGAGTCCCTCCTGGGGCCCGTAGCGAGACCTAGTTCCAAAAAAATAGCTGGGCGTGGTGGCGCGCGCCTGTAATCCTAGCTACCTGGGAAGCTGAGGCTGGGGATTGCTTGAGTCTGTGGTACCCCAGGCAACGAGAGCCTGTGGTTCCATGGGCAAAAATAGCGAGACCTAGTCTCAAAAAAATAAATAAATAAAAATAAAAATAAAAACTTTCCCACAGAGGAAACATCAGTTGCAGATGGCTTCACTATTGAATTCTGCCAAAACTTAAGAAAAAAAAAAAAAAAAAAAAAAAAAAAAAAAAAAAAAAAAAAAAAAAAAAAAAAAAAAAAAAAAAAAAAAAAAAAAAAAAAAAAAAAAAAAAAAAAAAAAAAAAAAAAAAAAAAAAAAAAAAAAAAAAAAAAAAAAAAAAAAAAAAAAAAAAAAAAAAAAAAAAAAAAAAAAAAAAAAAAAAAAAAAAAAAAAAA
>PVHY01012364.1:0-15876 GCA_004024945.1 Uropsilus gracilis | reverse complement strand
TACATAAACTCCGAAAACCAGAAAACATTCCCAATATATTTTGTAAGATCAGCACTACCCTGATACTAAAATGTGGCAATAAATAAATAAATAAATAAATAAATAAATAAACAAACAAATAAATAAATAAATAATGGACCAATATGAATATAGATGTAAAAATTTTCAACAAAATATAAAAAATATAAAAAGGATAATTTACTATGACCAGGTGGGATTGGTCTCAGGGATGCAAGTTTAGTTTATTATTTGAATATCAGTGTAATTCACCACACTAAGCCAATAAGTGGTTTTTTAAAACTCCCAACAGATTTAGGAAATCATTTGACAAATCCAGTCTCCACTCATCATAAAAACTCAGTCAAGTAATGCTACTAGGGAACTGTCTCTGTTTGATTTAGTGCATTTATTAAAATTAAAAAAAAAAAAACCTTACAACTAACATCATATTAATGGTGGAATATTAAATATTTCCCTCCAAGATTGGAAACATGGTAAGGTATATATTTTCATCATTTTTATTCAGTAATGAAGGTTTTAGCTACTATAATAAGAAAAGTAAAAGAAAGACATTACAATTGGAAAGGGAGAAATGATAATACCACTATTTACAGATAGAATTGCTTAAATAGAAAACTTTAATTATTCAAATAATAGTCTTGTAAATAATAGTACATCAAAAAGTTTGATAAAAAGGCAATCTTAAATCTCTAAATAATTACTAGAAACAGCAACTGCATTGATAATATCAGTACATTAATAATAGCTGACAAATATATGTTAATATCAGCAAACAACTGGAAAATGACATTTAGAAAAATGTCATTTAAAATATCATCAAAAAAAGCCAAAAGAATTTGTCAGGAATAAACTTAGCAATGTATATATGCAGTACCTCTCATTAAAAATCACAGAAGCCCTCAAATGAAGTAAGCAAAATAGCACAATTTCTTTTTTAAATTTTTATTAATTTTATTTTTTAATTGATTGTACATATATATTTTACATCACTGTCTACCCCAAAGTTCTCCTACCACCTTATCAACCATGAACTATCTTAATCGCTTGTGCCCATCCCTCCCCCGATTTTACCCTCTTGCTCTATGCTTCAGTTCTGTTGATAGTTTTAAATTTTTCTTCTCTGTTTGTTTTCCCTATATTCTTCATATAAGTGAGATCACCCACTATTTCTCTTTTTCTTTCTGGCTTATTTCCCCTAACATGGTTCCTTCTAACACCATCCATGTTGCTGCAAAAGACATAAGTTTGTGTTTTTTGATTGATGAATAATATTTCATTGTGTACATATACCACAACTTTCTGATCCATTCGTTTGTTTGGGGGTCATTTGGGTTGTTTCCATATTCTGGCTATTGTAAATAGTGCTGCAATAAACATCCAAGTACTGATGTCCTTTTGAATGGTGTTTTTGTATTTTTTGGGTAAAATTCCAGAAGTGGGATTGCTGAATCGAATGGTAGTTCCATTTTCAGTGGTTTGAAGGTCCTCCAAACAGCCTTCCATTGTGGCTGGAGCAGTTTGCATTCCCACCGCAGTGTGAAAGGGTTCAGTTCTCTCCACATTCATGCCAGCATTTGTTGTTGCCCATTTTTTGGAGAGTTTGTTGTTGTTGTTGTTGTTTGTTTGTTTGTTTTTAATATGGACCACTCTTCCTGGTGTGAGATGATATCTAATTGAGGTTTTGTTTGCATTTCCCTATTAGTGATGTTGAACATTTTTTTATGTCTATAGACCAGTTGTATTTCTTGTTAAGTTGTGTGAGTTCTTTGTGGATCTTTGTTATCACAGACCCTTATCACTTGTATGGAGGGCAATTTTTTTTTTCCCATTTGGCTGGGTTTCTTTTTGTTTTGGTTGTTGTCTCTTATGCGTACGGAAGCTTTTGAGTTTAATGTAGTCCCAGCTGCTAATGTTTTCCTTTATTTTATTTTATTTATTTGTTTGTTTGGCATTTGTAATTGTGTCCTGAAAAAGGTTTCTGAAGTGTAAGTCTTGGAGTGTTTTGCCCATATTTTCTTCTATATAGTTTATGGTTTTAAGTCTTACATCCAAGCCTTTTGTTCATTTTGAGTTGGTTTTAGTGCATGGAGTGAGGGAGTAGTCTAGATTCATTCTTTTGTATGTAGCAGTCCAGTTTTCCCAGCACCATTTGTTGAAAAGATTATCCTGTTCCATTGTATGTTTTATTAACTCTTTGTTATAGATTATTTAATCATACACGTGTGTCTTTATTTCTGGACTTTCAATTCTGTTCTATTGGTCTGTGTGTCTGTTTTTATTCCAGTACCATGCTGTCTTAATTATTATGGCTTTGTTGTGTAACTTAAAGTCTGGGAGCACAGTCACTCCATTCTTTCCTTTTGGTCAGGAGAGCTTTGGTTAAAATAGCACAATTTCTATGGGAAACTTTTAGACAGTTTCTTGCCAGGTTTGACATATGCCTATCCAACGGTTTAATCCCTGTGTATTTCTGTGAAGAAAAACTCTCCTTTCCATTTCTCTCCTCTTCCCTCTCCTTTCCTCTTTCTCTCCTCTCCCCTCATTGCTCTCTGGTCTAGTTCACCACTTAAGGCTATTATTTCCTTATTTATTCTTTGTCAGCTGATCTGTCCATCATAGTAAGAGGAGTGTTAAAATCCCATACTGTTATTATGTTGTTGTCAGTGTCACTTCAGGGAGAAGGCAACCACCTAAGCTGCCTTCTCCCTGGATCCTCATATGCCTTATGGCAGAGAGAGAGCCTCTAATGTACAAGGGCACTAATCTCCCCTTATCTAATGCTAATGATATCCCAAAGCCCATTCCAAATACCATCATAAGGCTTGGGGTTTCAACTTGTGAGTTTGGGGGATGGAACTCTTAGTCAATAGAAATATGCATTCTAGAATATCTAAAAAATAGAAATAAGTGGAAGGAAAAAAGGGGGGGAAGAAAAAAAAACTCACCCAACCTCATTACCTAAATGAAGTCGTTGGTAACAATGTGGGCATTTCTTTCCAAAATTCTGTTATTTCAACTTTTATGCAGTTGTAGTTTTTCTGTAACCTACCACCTTGGGTCATGATCTTTTTAATTTAATTACAACATGGCTTTTTTGGACATTGCTAAGATTCCTTTGTTAAATGGCCCCTTTTAATAGCTGTAAATGCTTCCATTGAGTAACTGAGCTGTAGTCTGTTTGTTCATTATTGTGTGATTGACTGTTAAGATTCTTTCCAGTATTTTGCTAGTATAAATAATGCTATGATAAATAGATTTGTACAGGAGTCTTTTTCTTTAACTCAGATTACTTTCTTGGCATAGAATTCCGGAGTAATGAAAATTATAACTTAAAAGGTTATGCTCTAATTACAGTGGCCAAATTCCTCTCCCAAAGGAGGGCCCAGTTTGCATTGCCCCAGCAGCATAGTTGGAAGGGGCTATCTCTGTTTGACCTAAAAGTGGGGGTCACTCCCACTAATGTGTGTGATGGTTTGTTCCCACAGGTTAAGCTGACAGTGGACTAAAGTCAACTGGTGCAGGATTCCCCTGCTCTTCCCATCCAAGACACTCCCACTCCCTCTACCTCCTGCTTCTGTCCTGGGCTTCACCTGGACACGTCTGAGTAGGGACAAGCCATCCATCCATCCACAGCCATGAATTTCCTCCGGCGGCGTCTCTCCGACAGCAGCTTTGTGGCCAACCTGCCCAATGGCTACATGACAGACCTGCAGCGCCCAGACAGCTCCACCAGCTCCCCCGCATCCCCAGCTATGGAGAGGAGGCACCCCCAGCCCCTGGCAGCCTCCTTCTCCTCGCCAGGGTCCAGCCTTTTCAGCTCCTTCTCCAGCGCCATGAAGCAGAGCTTGCAGACCCCCTCAGGGATGATGGAGCCACCAGGTCCCTCCACACCCATTGTTCAAAGACCCAGGGTCCTGTTGGTGATCGATGATGCCCACACTGACTGGTAAGCAAGAATTTAGTGGCGTTCCCACTTAGGGGCATGAGAGGTCAGGGGGCTGAGCTCAACCCTGGTGTGGAGAGAGGGCAGAGCATTTCAGAGCTCCATGGCATCAGAGACTGGCTGGAGGGAAGGAAACTCTCCTTGACCTTGACCGTGTAGCTGCTGTGAGCCAGGTGCACAGTGCTCACTTGGCCACACCATCTCCACAGTCCCAGCTGGTTGTGTCACATAGTTGGCACCTAGTAGCTGTGAAATAAATGAAGGAGTGAATGTGTCTAGGTCACGAATGCCTGATGCTCTTGTTCTCCATGCATCTGCAAGCATACCCCCATTTCTAGAGCAGGCAGCCAGGTGGGAGCCACCGTGCCTGCCCTTGGGAGCAGGAGATAGTTACAGACTGTAACACCTACTCAGGAGAGTCACATCACCGCACATCCAACAGGCTCAGACCTCAGTCTTTACTTCTTGCTAAGGAATCAGCTCTCCATCCCCAGTGCTGTTGTGTGCCTGACCTCTGCACTGCTCCAGCCGACAGATCATGTCTCCGGCTTCTTCCCCAAAGGCTCCTATGGGGTAGCTTCAATCATCGTTGCTCTGTGCTGCTGGAAATACCATCTTCAGGTTCCAAGTGAAGGGGCTGGTTTCTGCAGAGATGTGACTTCCAGGGCCTCTCACCTGTCCATATTGCTACTGCTCCATGGTATCCCGAGTGCCTTCGTGGCCTTGGCAGGCTTCCGTTTCTTTTCAATCCAACGTCCAACCTGTTAGTTGAGTGCTCTCTGCTGACTCTATCACTGTGGCTCAGTCAGAGTTTGCAGGACATGGTGATGGGTGAGAGTGGAGAAACCTATTTATTAGGAAAATTGCATGATAGCTTTTATATGTGGCTTCTACATAAACCAAACTGCGAAAACCAGAGAAGGGAGGGGTTAGTCCAGGGACTGGGCATGCATGGGGGGCGTGGGAGGATACTATTCGAGGGTATATACTTGCAATTAGTGAATAAATAAGTCCAGGAGAGCCAATAACAGGACAGTGATTACAGACCATAAAACTGCACTATAAACATGAAATTTGCTAGGAGACTAGATTGTTATTGTCCCCCCCCACCCCCATGCACACAAGCCAAACAAAAGAACAACCATAATGATGTGGCCTGAGAACTATAGCTAAAGCTACAATGCAGTCATGTTGCAATATAAATATAGCAAATCGATATAGAGTACAATTAAATTTACACAATATACTTCAATTAAAAAAGTCCTGATTTGTTAGGAAAGCTATTTCCCGCATGGAGGTGGGTCTCGATTAGTGACTGCATGATACCCACAGTGGAGATTAGAGACCCGCTAGACCCTTTGGATGCACGTCTCATAGTAGCTATAGAGCTCTTCCAAATGAAGTGCTCCTAAAATGAGACTCATAATGGCCACCTTGTAATTAGCTAGTGTAGGCAGAGTTAACATCTGAGTGCTTCCGATCTGTCTTGCAGTGCTGTTTAGGTGTGTTTCACTGTGGATTCTCGTGCCTGTCTGTGTCCTCACAGTCCCTGGCAGGCATGGCTATTCGATCTCTATTGGCCCAGTCTTGGGAAAATGGGTGAGGATTTACTCCACAGTGATAGGGTTTTCTGCTGTTCACCCTTCCAGGTGAGTTCCCATGTGCTAAAGTTGGGTCTTAATTCATCTCTGCCCTCCCCTAGCTCCCACCCTTTCTCCCCCTGCTGAGCTAGTGTGTAAGGGTACAGCGGATGTAGTTGTAAGGCAGGATGGTCTCAGCCACGTGACATTCTCATTTTGCTCTTCAGTCCTTCTAATCTCCAAGCATGACCTACGTGTGACTTCATTTAGGCAGGTTCCATGGGTAGGGGAGGTGACTTTGGCCACTGAATGTTTCCTGATCTATTCCGATCATGTCTTATATGCCCATAATTATGCATTGAGAACAGCAGTCTGATTCTTGCCCCTCAGTGGGTTAAAAACAGAGTCGAAGAAACACACTGATGAACTCACCTGAAAGTTGGTTCTGCAGCCACAGGGTGTTTGTGACGCAGACATCCTCTTTGCAGACACATGGGCTTCTCTTGCAGAACTCCAGCCTGTATTCCGCAGGAACTTTCTCACCTCTCTGAATCCTAGTACATCCCCGTTTTCTCCAAATGGCTGCTGGCCTGGCATAGCTCCCAAGCCTTCTCTGCCAAGTTCCCGAAAGAGGTGTTCCCCTGCGCCCATAGTGGCCAGCAGGTGGCGCATCAGCCCCACTGTCCCTAGCCTGCTTTGGCAATGAAGGGGCTGCCTGGGTCAGCCCCTCCTTCATTGTGTGAACTGTCTCCTGAGAGGAAGAAGTTGTTAAAGGGGGGAGAAGCCAGCTCACACAACCCCTTTCTTCCCGCTTTGAGATGATAATGAGGGGGGAGATGATCCACCATCTGTCTGGACTGAGAGTGAACCCACTGGGAACAATGCTGCTCCCTCTTCTCCCTGCTCAGCCCCAGATCCTTCTCTCTATCTTCCTATTCCCTGCCCAGGCCCTTCCTGAAGAATCAGGTTTCCTTGCAGGCCAGGGAGTTTCAGGGACACCCCACCAGCCCTCCTGGCCAAGACCAGCTTGCAGATGGTGAACCTCTTGAGCCCCCAGGGGTATGGCCCGTAACCAGGGGGGAGGGGTCTCATGGCTGAGCATTTTAAGACCCTACCCTTTTGGGGGTTGCCCAGGAGGTGAACCTGGCTGGAGAAGGGTGTTTGGAAGCTGTGAGCCACCCCCACAGAAGGTTGACTAAATAACAGGTTTGTAGTATAAAGTTGGTGATACCACAAGTGAAAGAAGAAATCAGATCCACAGGTTTCAAACTCTATTTTCTTTAGTCCTGTGGTGTTTCTGCTAGTTTTCTTGCCTGGAATTTTCTAGCTGCTTCACTGGTCTCAGACCTCTAGCCTTGACTTCGCCTGTTTACCTATCATGGTTACCTTCGATGTTACCACCCAAGAGTCTTCTTTCTTTCTAAGACATATCTGACCATTTCTACCATGCTCCCTCCCCCCATATGCATTCATTCTATAATCTTCTGGTGGTGCATCACTGCCCCCAAGTTCACATTCAGAGTCATGGGCATATCTGCCCTTTCTAGCTCCATTCCGATGAAATGACGAACAACTTATAGCTCTCAGAGGTGTGTTTTTGCCCTAGCACATTCTGTTCTGGGCTCCTTGGAATGCCCTTCCTTATCTTGTTCACCTGGCCACTTTCAAGTTATCCAGGCCTGCTCAAGGGTCGCTTATCTCAGGATGTCCTCTCACCCACCTTGCCCTGCCAGCAGTGATGGTGACTCCCTGCCGGGTGTGACTTGTCACAGAGCTCGAGGTACCACACACTGCCTGTCCTGATAGGCTGTTAGGTGACTGTCTTTCTCAAGAGTAAGGCCCTTGTCTCATTCTTTATATCCCCAGAGCTCAAGTCATAGGAGATGTTCAGGTGTCCTGTCCCCACTCCAGTCCTCATAGGAGATGTTCAGTTAGTACATGTCCTGTCCCCACTCCAGTCCAATCAGGATACCTCTCAGTGAGTCAACCAGTATGTAAATGACAGTTCTGTTTAGGATTCCTCCGCTTTAAGATAGGATGGAAGCAGTGTGCATACACTAGAGTCTGATCAGGGATTTGATTTTTGGTCTCTTCCTGGCTGGTGCTCTGTGCTCCAGCTTCTCATGATGCTGGACAGCACCTTGGAACCTCAGTTCCAGTCAGCTCAGGGGAGGAACAGCAGCCCACAGGGCACTGTGTTTTTGGACATCTTGGTTTTTATCCTCCCATGTCTACTTTTCACCGTTAGTGTGGTATTCAACAACTGACATGAGGTGTTTAAAGCTTCATTGTAAAAGAGGTTTTGCAGTAGATGAGTATGCCCACCTACAGGCTAATGGGAGTGACCTGAACACATTTAGAATGGTGAGGCATAGCTGTGAGGTGCTCTGGGTTAGCTGCGTGAAATGCTTTTTCCCCCTTTTTTACTATTATTATTTATTTTTCCATTGGCTACATATATGTATGTATGTATGTATGTGTATTTTACATTGTTGTATACCCTGAAGTTCCCCCACCAGCACATCATCTGTGAACCATCATTTTTTTTTAAGACTAGGTCTCGCTATTTTTGCCTGGGGAACTGTAGGCTCATATTGCCAGGGGTACCACAGATTCAAGCCATCCCCAGCCTCAGCTTCCCAGGTAGCTGGGATTACAGGCATGTATCACCACACCTAGCTATTTTTTGGGGACTAGGTCTCGCTGTGTTGCCCAGGCCGGTCTTGAACCCACAGACTCAAGTGATTCCCAGTCCCAGCCATGCTCCATAGACTTACATTTAAAAGCACACGCCACCATACCCGGTGGTGATCATTCTGATCTCTTATGCTCATCCCTACTCTGACTTCACCCTTCTTCCCTCCCCCTTCCATGCTGTATGTTTTATTTTGTTGTCAGTTAGTTTAAATTTTTTCTTGTCCTTTTTTTTTTCTCCACATCCCACATAATCAATAGCCAGGATACGGAAACAACCCTAATGTCCCAAAACGGATGGCTCAAAAAATTGTGATATATATACACAATAGAATATTCTACAGTCACCAAAAAGATAAACATGCCATTTGCAGCAGCATGGATGCAGCTAAGAGTAATCATGCCAGTGGAAATAAGCCGAAAAGACAAATAGCAGGTGCTCTCCCTTATATGTGAAATGTGTTTATTGACTTGTATTTTCCACTCTGGATAGATTTCTTGGGGCACGAGGGCGTTGTAAGTCAGGAAAAGCTCTATATGGCACAGACAGTTGAGGGGTTTCTGTTTTTGCTCACCTGTGTGTAAAATATTGCCTCTTTATTTCCCAGTGTGCTAGAGAAACTCTAAGGCTGCTATTTGAATTTTTTTTTTTTTTGATTAAGCAAATTTTCTACCAGTACCCACAGAATATACCAGAGCCTCAGGTTTTGTTTTCCTAAATCAAAACATTAACAATGACAAAGGAAAAGGGATTGCTCATCACCAAGTGGACCTTGGCTCTACCCCCTTGTCCTGTTCCACCTGGAGGTCTCTGGAGCCTAGGTAGTGCAGGGTGGAGACACCCCTCCCCTCCCTCCAATGGTCTGGGCTCTGACTCCCCTGCCTCTTACCTCACTCTGGCTTCTGTCCTGGAATGGAATGTTGGCTATGCCCTCTCAACAGGGATCTCTTGTTACCTGCCCTTTATTCTACACTCCCCTCTGGCTTCTTTTTTCTTTGTTTGTCAAGGAGGAAATGAAAAGGATATTCTTGACTTGATACACCCTTTTAGCTACCATCTTTGCAGCCTGGAGTAGAACAGACTGCTCTTTCCTGGGAAATGCTGCCTCAGGATGCCACAGAAGCATCTCATGCTTTCTAGATTTGCCCAGAGATACTAACTGTTGAGACTGTTTGTCACTGCACCACCGCTTATAGGTGTATCCAGGCCAGAACAGGACAGGTGGAAAACAGGTGCTTAAGAAATGTTTATGGACTGAATGAGTGATTTGGAGGTGATGTGTTAGGGGGGTGTGACAGTAGAACCCAGGAGTGATGGTGGTACCCCCTAATCACTCTTTCCTCATATTATGTGCAATCACAGAAAGTCTGGGTGACCTGGAGGGAGCGAGCAGGTATGCATCACAGAAGCTGGTAAATGCTACAGACCAAGGCTTTTAGTTCTCTGGGAGAGCTGGTTAGATACCTGCTAATACCGACACAGAGGGCTCCTCCTTAGCATGTTCTTATTTGCTCTGGGGAGGTGGGGAGTGTTTTACAAGTGAGGTGGGGGGGAGGGATAAGGTGCATGTATCTGCTTGTGAACCAGAACAGGAGCACAGCTGGCTGGCACTTGAACATTGCTGTTAGACTGTTAGACCTCCCCCACCCCCACCCACACACCCAAGGTTTCTGACACAAGGATTCTGTGTTTGGTGAGTGTGAGGTGCTCAAAAGTCTTGGTCAGAAACTGGGTGCACACATACAATTGACTGAACACTGAAATTGAGATCTTTGGGGACGGGGTTGTATCTTCATCACTGTTATTGGCATGGCAGATCCTGTGCACCTTCCCTGACCAGATCCTGCCAACCCCTGTAGGGAGCACTGCCATGTTCTTACCTGATAAATGAAGAAATAGGCTTTCTGCCCAAACTCAACCGATGTTGGTGGCCTCTGACGTTTGCCACAGGCCATCCCAAAGGGGCACCTGTGCACCCCATTCTCTGCTGTTCTGTCTACATGGCCGCTGGCTGCTGCAGAGGCTCTGGGGCCTCCACTATGTGCACCCCATATACCCTCTGTGCATGAGGGTAGCTGGAGGGGGGCATGGCAGGGCTCTGTGACAGGGGAGCAAGGCCAAGCATAGGCTCCTGTGACCACATCCCAGGAGGAAAGGGCTTCCAGCAGCCGGTGATCTCAGGTTTAGAAACTGGACCTTTTGTAGAAATTGCTCTTGGATTATTTTCTTCTTTTCTAAAGTACCAAGGAGGTCCCACAGAGTCTTTCTGTTTTTTTCCTAAATGTTTTGGTATAAAAGAAGTGACTTCCTAATGCATGTCAGACATAGTCTCCCCAGAGAGTTAAAATGAGAACAAAGAGGAAATGCAGAGAACTCAGGCTGTCAGGTAGCAGTGGGAGTTGAAGCCCTAGCCAACTCAGTGGGCAGTACCGCATCAGATGGGCATGGCTAGATTCTGGGCTTAGTCAACCTTCATGGGTGTGGTGGACCTCTGTGGGCGTGGCATGACCACCCTCGGTGGGCGTGGCATGGCCACCCTCGGTGGGCGTGGTGAGCTCTGTGAACCCAATCTAACCCTCCTATGCTGTGAAACTCCAGTGATTTCCACTGTTTTGATCTTCTCCTTCTTGGGCCTGTCTCAGTGTGTTGAGTGTGCTTGTGCTGCAGACCTGTGCTGGCATATAAGCTCCAGAAGGGCAAGGCTCATCTCCCCTCTTTAACCACCTGGCCAAGGAGCCTGGCACAGTGCCTGGCCCATGCTGAAAGAAGATGGATGCATGCTCTTGTCAAAGACTGCTTTTCATAATTAAGGGAAAGCTGGAGATTGAGGATGAGGGGGCTGGGGACTGGGAGTGGGTGATGACTCTTAGAAAAAGCTACCCTGGATTCAGGATGAGTATGAGTGCTTGACATACCCATACAGTTCTCTTCCTTTTTTCCCAGCTGATGACTCAGAGACTTCAGCCTCCACATCAGGGGTCCAGCTGCTCTGGCTGCTTTGAGGAAGTGTGGGTGCTGCAGGGGGCACGGCCTTGGCCCTGATTGGGGTCAGGGTGAGCAGGAAAGTCCTCTCCACACTGTCACCCCCAGGAGTTGGGACTCAGACTTGGCATTCCTAGCAGTGACTTTAGGGTAGAGTAGGCAGACTCAGTAAATACAAATAGAGGATGCTCAGTTCATACTTCGGTAAGCAACACACCAGCAGAAGGAATCCATGTTATAGTTGCACAGACATATGTGTTGCTCATCTGAAACACTAATGTACCTTCACATCCTGTGTTTTATGTGGTCACCCTCTAGGGGTAGGCAAGGAGAGACACTGCCTGGCCCTTAAACATGAGCCTTGATAGCCTAGAGAAAGGCCCTGCGAGTTCCCTAGCTTCTGGAAACCAGAGCCAGGACCCCAACCCACTTGGTTCTGAGACAGCTGCTTTCCCTCCTGTGCAAAAGGCTGGGGGTATCCCTCACCAGTAGGAAGAAAGTTGGAATTCTGGACCCACAGGTCCCTGTTCTTTCTCTCACTCACATGACCTTAGACAAGCGCCACCTTAGAGTTCCACATTCCTCAGCCGTGAGGCCGGGCTTGGCATCTTTCTTGAAGGGTCATTGTAAAGATTGGGAACAGTGGCCTGGGTGGGGCTGGTGCAGCCTCAGCCTGTCTTAACAAGCTCAGAATGGTAACTGTTATTAACAATTAATTGCAATTACTAATTGCTGGTGAATGTAATAGCACTGGGAGCCAGGGGGAAGGAAGCCACTTGGCATGCTTCTCAGTTCAGCTGCTCAGGCTGGAGGGCTGTCTTCCAGACACCCTGGAAGAAGGGGAATACTGGAGGCTGGTAGCCTGACAGTTCCTCTGCTCTGAAGATAAAAAGAGGGGGGCAGAGTTGGGACTCCCCTGGATTGGTCGGGGAGGCTCAAAGCTGAGATCCCCACTTCTCTGGAAAATTTCTGGCTGTAGGAAGCAAAATCCTACTATCCCCACCACCTTTCTGGATCCCTAAGACTGCTGCCATACGGGCAGACCCTGCCTACATCCTGTGGGGAGAGGCTGGGGTGGAAGGGAGGGGGTCAGAAAGCCCTGAAGTGACCTTCCTACTCAGCCCCTTCGTCCCCTCCTGCCAGCCAACTCACACCAGTCACCACCTGGAGTGGCTGTAGTTGCAGAACTCACCCCTCCCACTCTGGCCACCCCTGCCCCTCCTCCCTCTGCCTGGCTGGCTGGGCTGGTGCCTGGGGGAGAGGAGGGGTTGGGGCATTCCCCAGCAGCCTCCCTAGTTTCCTGGAGACGGCTCCGTTTTCCCAGGCCCGGCCCCTTTTATCAGGGGACAATGCGCACACACAGTGAGGGCCTTGTGCGGCACCCAAGCCCCGAGCCCTTTGACTTGAGGCATTTTTCAAGTGCTGACCTCTCTCCGTGAGGTCTTCCAGCCATCCAATCCTGAGGCCCCACTGCCCCTGTGCTGCTTCCTACCCGGCTAGGCAGGGAGAAAGGGGGGAGGGGGAACAGTGGGGGGGGAAGAGTCTTCACCTCTGAAACTGCTAGAAAATCTGGGGGAAATGTCTTTGGGCAGAAGGCAAGTGGGGGAAACCTGATGAAGCTTTTCCTGCCTGCTTTCTCCCCTCTTCTCTGCTGGTGCCCTGCGGTCTGGGCAGAGCCGCTCTGCTCTCTGGGCCTCAGTTTCCTCAGAAGCAAAACAGTGACAATGGACAAAGGTTGTAGCCTCCCATCCCGTTGCCTTCAGGATGGCTTGCAGGTTTCCAGGCTACCCTCTGCGTCCTATAGGGACCAAAGAAGATATGGACTTTGGCTGGCATGGACAGAATTGGGGGGGAGGGGGGTGGTTCCTGGAAATATGCAAGAAGTTCACAGAATCCAGCAAAAATATGAAGACCCAGGTCTCAGAGAAGCCAGGGCACAGGACTGTGGACATCTCTGCGCATCTCTGCCCGAGACAGCTCCCTCTCTACCCAACCCGGTGCCTCCAGGCTCAGAAATCACACTCCTGGCAAAACCTAACCTGGCTGACTTTGCAGTGTGCAGTTGTATCCCAGGGATATGTTGAGACAGCCCCATCTCGACTGAGGCAGAGAACCTCGACTCGGTCTGAGCAAACGCATGCGGTGGTGGTGCCCTCACCAGGACTGTCCCAGGGGAGGCAGGGCAGGCTCCTCCGCTAAGCCCTCCCTGAGCTTCTGAGTCAGCACCAGCAGTGCCGCTCAGGCTTCTCTCTCAGTGATGAACAGCCAACTTTCCAGACCGTTGAACTTGAGGCTGTTTTTTCATGAGACTGCAGACCTATCAGTAGAGCTGGGCTGCAGGGATCCGAGAAAGACAGGTAGCCCATTTCAGCTCTACCTCCAAGACGGATGAACCAGGGCAAGGGAATGAGGTTCCTGTCACTCACAGGTATTCAAGTTCAGCCAGCTGGCTATGGGGCAGGAAGAAAGCAGAGGGGAGCAGATGCCCAAGAGCCAGCCTGTGAAGCCCTCCAGGGCATATTTTTCCCTTTTGCTGACTTTTGTTGCCATCACGTTTCTAGCCTTGCCCAGCTTTTCTCTAAGAGCTATAGTCTTGAACTTCTGAGTCTCAATCTTCGTCCTCCGGAACAGTTCCAAGTGACCTTCTTTTGAAGGAGTTCCTCGAGGTCACGGGGTTTCCTATCAGGGCTGCCCCAGGTGCTGGCACCCGCAGACTTCTGCCTTCCCAGTTGCAGGCAGGTGGGGAGGGGGGGCAGATGCCAGCCTCATTACCGAGCGTCTCCTCGCCCAGGCCTGTAGAAACCTGCTTGGGAGGCATTTCCCGCCTGGGAAGAGAAGCTCTGGGAGAGAGACTCTCGATGGTGGCAAGAGAGGATGGTGCTTGGTGTCCGTTTCCCTGACCTCTCACCCTGGGTTAGCAGGAAGAGTTCCTGGAGACTTGTGCTGAGCTAATCACCATCTCCAGACTGGAATTAGTGGTTGCCCATGCAGCTGCTTACAGGAGCCAAGCTGGCTGGCCATGGAAGGGGCAGGTGGTAGGAGTGGAGCAGCTTCGACCGGTAGCTCTCTCCCTGTGGTCTCTGCGGCAGTGCTCTTGCAGGGAGCAATGGGGGCTGCATGGGCATGAGAATGGATACCCCTCTGAACACCCAGTTTTTACCACATGGAAATCGGGGCTTTGTATTTCTGAGTCTGATTTTCAGGGAAAGTCAAAAATCTAAAAATGTCATCTGAAAATTGGAGGTATGCAACTGCAGCCCCACAGAGCAAGCTTGTGGCCCCCTTGCGACTGACTGACTGTTTGGCAGTGTCTGATCAAGACCAGAGACCTGGTGAATATTCAGTTGCATTCCTGTTCTGGGCCTGTCTACTGGCCTGGCAAGATCCAGTGTGGCTGGGAGGCCACAGCGTCTAGTATAATTCCTTGGGACTAGGGAGGGCTGAGGGCACAGAGTGCCCTGCACAGATACTACCTTGGCTGGCTGGATAGATGGGTGAGTGAAGAGATGGATGGAAAGATGGAGGAGGGGAAGGAAGGAGGAAGGGAAATGCGATGGATGTATGAATAAATGGATGGAAGGAGGGAGAGGAGGAGGGAGGAGGAAGGAGAGGAAGGAAGAAAAGTAACTCCTCTCAGCCGTCCCTTTCTCCTCCTCTGCACTGCCCTTCTCATCCCTCATACCCTCTCTGTCACTCACTGTTATCATAGTCCCCTTGTGCTCCACCCTCTTATGCCAGCTGAACCCCTTTTCTGGAGGGGTCAGGGAGCGGTCATTTACATCTTGGTTTGAACTGCCTTTCAGGGTCTTGCCTCTCCTGTGGGCAGTTCCCTAGGGAGGGTCCTTAGTAGATGCTCAGTAAAGCTGGGAAACAGATGGCTTTTTCTATACACACATTCATTCCTGTAGAACGGATATTGTGGGTTTTCAGATTCTGTGGCCAGAGGACAGTATGATATTGCCTCTGGAGAGGAGAGCAGCAGGTGCTGGGGAGCCTGTCTCTGCATTCACACTGAGAAGGAGACTAGTGACTCTGTTTAACCTTCAGACAGAGCAGCCAGGACAGGATCTCCAGCTAGAGGCAGGATTTCCGTTTCATGAGAGGAAGGTGCTGCCACCTTTTGCCTCTTAGAGAAGAAATGAGACATGACTTCCCCATGGTCACACCCTTAGACCTCCCCCTTCTGCTGCTCCTTCGCAAACCTGCCAGGTGTAGGGACTGCTGTGCATGGGCCTCCGGCAGACAGAGTCAAGTCCTCATTCTTACAAATCGAAAAAGCTGCAGTTTGTCCAAGCCGGACTAGGAAACC
Source organism: Uropsilus gracilis (assembly GCA_004024945.1). Lineage (NCBI taxonomy): Eukaryota > Metazoa > Chordata > Mammalia > Eulipotyphla > Talpidae > Uropsilus > Uropsilus gracilis. The sequence continues at coordinate 346 of PVHY01012364.1, read as the reverse complement.
ACAGAACCAGACAGGACCTGGGTGTGTCTCTGCCAGCAGCGGGGCCATCTCCCAGCTTCAACTACCAGCTCCACCAGTGAGTTGCCTACTTAGTAGTGCATTTTTATCAGCTCCTCAGAGGCCTTTGGGTCTTCATCCTTAGTTAATCTCCATGAAGACTGGATAGTTCTCTGAAACCTACCAGTGAGGAAGTCGAGGCTGGTCCAAAGTCATGCAGTTGGCACCATAAGCTGTACCCAAGGCCCATCTCACTGCACATCTAGGAAGGTAGTGCAGGAAAACTTATCACCACCCTGCCCCAGTGCCTGACTGCATTCATACACACACACACTCACACACACACACA
>PVHY01012363.1:0-44807 GCA_004024945.1 Uropsilus gracilis | reverse complement strand
AAACCCCCCCCCCCCCCCCCCCCCCCGTTTTAGTTTCACGGGGATGCTACTCAGAGTCACTTCTTAGCCCTGCAACGGCAGGCATTTGAGAAGAACTGGCGCTGCTGAGCCGGTCACAGCTGCCCTGACTTCTGGCAGGTGTTAGGGTAAGTTTCCTACCTGTTGGGGGTACAGCTCCCCACAGGACCAATGCAGAGAGAACAAGGAAGGCTGGGCGGCCAGTGATGTGGGCGGGAGCAGGCCGTTGTTCGCCTACACCTGACCTCGCCCACGCCAGCCTCCCTAGATCCTCTGGGGAGCTCTACCCAAGGTCTCACACACCCAGGCAACGCAACGACCCAAGGTGACCGACAGCCTGTGTGCGGGGCTCTGGTTTGCGCATGGACTCCTCAATAACCGGGAGGGCGACGCCTGGAGGATGCAACTTGCCTCAGAGGTCGCCCGGGCCGACTGGCTCTGTACACCTCCAGCTGGCGCACGAAGGTCAGCTCCGCGTCGTACAGGACCACGTATCTGGGCTCCACCTCGTGGAGGACCCGCGTCAGGGCGTAGGGGTCGCTGCAGCCCAGGAGGGGGTGGAGGATGGTGAGGGGCTCCTTCAGGAGCCCGTAGGCCGCATCCGAGGACAGGTTGAGGTTGAACTCCTCCTGCTTGATTTCTTCCCGGCAGCCTTCCGGGCTGCTGCAGCTGTCTGAGCGGAAGCCTTCCCTGCCGGCCCCCTCCTCTGCCCGCTCTTCCGATGCTGCCATCATCTGCGTCAAAGTCAACCTGCGCGTCTTCTTTCTGAGCGTCCTGTCTTTGGCCGAGGGCCTGTCTCGGTGCGGGGGGTCTTTGGGCTTCTTCTTGGCCTTGGCCGTTCTCTTGGCACAGTCCTCTTTCCTGAACGGTGCCCACACCTCCTCGGTCTTGCTGTCCTTCTCGAAGGTCTTCCTGTACAGCCTCAGCAGGAAGGCCTCAGCCCCGCTGGTGATGTACTCCCTCAGCTGGGAACAGGTACGGTCATCGCTGGCGCAAATCAGCACCTGGCCTAGATGAGAGAGAAAGGTTATGCCACGGTCAGCTCGCCTGTCCCTCCCGCTCCCGTCCTTCCAAAGGAAGGTGCACTGAACCCCTTGGTGCTGAAGACACAGCATTTGCCATTTGTTTAAGAAGGTTCTCAGGTGTTTATCAAATGCTTTCACCTCCCCAGGCAGGATTATTTAAATCTTTTGAGCAAAGTTGAAGCCAGAACTATCTAGTCTTAGGAAAGTACAGTCATGGTGTCATGGCGGCTTTAAAAAAGCGCCTTTTTAATTAATGATTTTCCAGAAGATCTTATACACCAAAACAAATTCCAAATGGATTATGGAGTCAAATGTCAAATATCAAATCACAGCAGAAAGGTGACTGTTCCTACCTCTCTCCGGATGGAGATGATTTTCTTGGCTGAAAAGTAGAGGAAGAAACCTCAGGGAAGACTGATTATCTATAATCTAAGATTGACTCCATAAGAATTTAAAAAAATGGTGCACTAAAAAAGCTAAAGACCCAAAACAACTGCAAAAACTTTGATAAAGGTTAATAACTCTAACATATAAAAAAGTCAAGACAAATTCAGAAATTAGACTACATTGGCAAAGGAAACACGGAGATGTAATTCACTAAAGGGCAGATGATACTGAGAAGATATTGAGCTCACTAAACATTAGTATTGAAAACACCATTTTTCTGTAATCAAATTAATAAAACTGTTACCATCTGTGTGACATACACACACACACACACACACTGTCCAGTGATGGCTCACTAAGTGAAAAAGAGCTCAGGTCTTTGACTGCTGGAAGAAATACAACTGATAAAAACCATGTAAGTCAAAGCAGTAACTATGTCTCAGGGACTTGGTTGTTTGACTGTGGATCCAAAAAAACTTGCACCTGTGCGACCACTTTAACCCCGGGAAACAGACACATGAAAGAAAATCTGGACGGACAAATGCCAGCATTAACAGTGACTGTTCTGCATCCACGGCTTCCGTGACTGTTCTGCATCCACGGCTTCCTTCTTTCTTCTCTGCATGTCTCACTTTTCCTAAGTGAGCAGCATGTGTGACCTTGGCTCTGAGATCAACAGTCCGATAGGTTCTGGGGAAATAGCGCTCGTGTGTTTACTGACAGAAGGACTGGGGGCCTTGACTGAGCCCCAGGAGTTCAAAGACTCAAGCCTGAGTTTTTCAAATACAGTTTCATCTCCCGCTTGGTTCTCTGCTTCCACGTAGCTGGCACGGAACCTGCTGTGTCTGTGTCCAGACACACTTGTGCATGAACAGAGGGGCCTCACCTTTGGAACGGTTTTCAATTTTATTTTATTATTTATTTATTTATTTATATATAAATCTCACAACATTGTAATTGGAGGGATTTGTTTTTAGTTTTAGAGCTAGGCTGGTGTCCCTGTATGGAGCAGCTCAGGCTTCTTTAGGAAGATACTTGCTGAGACTATACAGTGTGAGTGCAGCAGCTGTCTCCTCGGGGAGTCCAGATTTAAGGTCTGGTGGATATAGATGGGGGGAATATGTATGTGGAGATGAGCTTAATACATGTTCCAAGGCTGCAACCAGCAAAAACCCACATTTTCAAGAACATATGATGATTCAACCTGGAGAAAATCACATCTGATGAGTAGACAGGAGGCTGTTGCTAGGACTCCAGTGTTCATCTGGCTTTTATTCCTTCACATTTTATAAACAAGGTAATAGCGTGCTATGCTAAAGAGCTCAGGGAAGGGGCTGACTTGTGAGGTTATACAAGCAGGTGCCACCACCTTCTTTTTTCCTACCTGGGCCACCGAGGGCTTCACTCTCCTTGTTTTCTGCCTCGATTTCTTTCAGTACTTCAGTCAGAGCTTCCCACTTGGGGTTGGTTTCGAGAACCAGTTCCCTTTTTGTTTCTGTGTAGAAAGAAAAGACCACCTCTGCTTTATGGACAGTATTCCAAAGACTTTTAGAATAACGGTAACACATGCACCATACTCTAACTGCAGACCGCCCTCTGAGCTTTCTTCAAGATTCACAGGTAGAATCTGTCTTTTTTTTCCTTGTGACTTTTTAAAATAATTTTTTAATTCATCATTTTGTTGTTTACATATTTACATATGTATGTATATATATGTGTATGCATATACATATATATATATATATATATATATATATATATATATATATATATATATATATATATATATATATATATATATATATATATATATATATATATATATATATCATTGCATTCTCCAGGGTTCTCCTTCCACTTATCACTCGTGAAGTTTCATCTTGATCTTCTTGTGATTCTTCCTCCCTGATTTCTTCCTCCCACCAGATCCCCTCCCTAGCTGCTTGCTCTAGTTCTGTTGCTAGCTATTTTGACTTTTTCTTGGCCTTTTGTTATTCCTGTATCCCATCTATAGGTTAGACATGGATTAGAAGAATTGATGTTATCAAAATGGCCATCCTACCAAAAGCAATATACAGACTTGATGCAATTCCTGTAAAAATTCCAATGACACTCTTTAAAGAGACAGAACAAAATTACTGAAATTCATATGGAATAACAAAAGACTCTGAATATCCAAAACCCTCCTAACCAAAAGAAGAGAGAACAGAGGTATAACAATTCTAGACTGCAAATTATATTACAAAGCCATAATCATGAAAACAGCATGGTACTGAAACAAAAACAGACAGACCAATGGAACAGAATTGAGTACCCAGAAATAAAGCTACACATGTATGGGCAACTAATTTTTGACAAAGGGGCAAAAAAATATACATCGGAACAATGGTAGCCTCTTCAATAAATGGCGCTGGGAAAACTGAACCACTACATGCAAAAAAAAAAAAAAGAACCTAGACAACTCCCTCACACCATGCACAAAAACCAACTCAAAATGGATAAAAGACTTGGATGTAAGACCTGAAACCATAAAATACATAGAGGAAAACATGGGCAAAACACTCCAAGACTTACACTTCAGGAACCCCTTTCAGAACACATCTACAGATGCTAAAAAACTGAAGGGAAAAAAATAAACAGCTGAAAATTTGCTTTCCTGGAAAGGTCTACTTCCGGTGTGAATGAGAGATATTTTGAACCACCATTAATACAGGTTTCAAAATACCTTCATAGAAAGTTACATGCACAGTCACTCATGGATGACGCTGTGCCAGTTGTCAACTGTGACACTCTCTGCAAGTGGCTATACAAAATGAAGGTGTCAGCACAGAATAATAGAATTTATTATTTCTAAAATCTCCATGATTTCCACAATCTGAAACGTGGAATAAAGGTAGAAAAGAATCAAAATTTTATTTTTATACATACTCAAACATGTCACCAATATATTTAAGCTTTGAAACAGATCTTTGCATGAGTCAGAAAGTAAGCACTAACGCAATTCCATGCCTTAAGGAAAACACCAAAGTTATTTATTATACCTGTGGAATAAAACCCTTATATGCTTCCTTCTATCATAGTTATGTCCTTTAAAAACTAAAGAGGATGTTTAATGGCTCACTTTGACTTAAGTGCACAAAATAATAATTGCCAGAAGTTAAAAAGGAAAAAAAAACATCAATCTACAGTTCTGACATAGTAGTAAGAATACTCTGAACTGACACGATGTCTATTATTTGGAATCCCCTGGCAGTGAACTTGAAGACTTGCCATGTGAATTCTTTCAACACGTGTGATGTAGTCTATGTGTTACACAGAAGCATGCATGTCCACAAGGCTGGAGGAGTTAAAATTACATTGCAGCTTGATAAGCATTTCCACAACAAACACTCAAACAAAAGGCATGTTAAAGGCTTAGCCTATGAGAAACTTTTACCTTGGCCTTCTTTGATCTCTGTTTTTTCTGACATTTTGCCCTTTTTGCTTGTTTTGGCATCTGGAATACGATACACCCGTGCTCGAGCATTTATAAACATCGAGTTGCTGGAGTCAAGAAACAGCCAACCTGACATGAAAAGTTAAAAAAAAAAAAAGACTTCAATTCATAGCCTGTTTGGAAGAGTTTCTTTCAGGTATAGACATACCTGGCCACTGACATAGTCTCCCAACCACACCTGATCCTGTGGCCTCTGTTGCTGTCCAGAACATGGTTTTCGTGGTGTGGCTCTGGGGATTCCCAAGATATTTTCATGGACTCTGCAACCTCAAAACTCTTCTCATAATAGTACCAGCTCATCATCTGACTTTCCCTCACTGTGCTGACATTTCCAACGACGGTGCAGAAACACGTGTGGCCGCCCATGGGTGCATAGCCAGGCACTGGGTACTCCTTCCTGGCTGTACATTTGCAGAAGGACCAGTAAAAATAGTCTGACTTACTGAATCTTGCATCCAGGGGCCCAGGAACCATACTTGCATAACACTGTGCTGGCCAAAGACTGATAGGTCAGAATAGGGCAAGATGGTGCTGAGCGATGGGGGAATGCTTCCCTATAGCTGCCTTCTCTTCAGCCATCAGCATCTGAGGGGATGAAAGCCCAAACTCCACTGCTATTTCTTCTGGGGAAAGTGAATTTTAAGTTCTTAACAACTAAATGTCCAAAACACGTCCTATTTCTAATTTGGGGATGGCCTGTATTATGCACAGTCTTTTCCACAAATAAAAGTGCCTGGAATGGACATGCCTGTTTATTATTATACAGAGCAGAAGGTAAGTAGGCGGGAACAGTAGCTGTCAATAAACCCTACACCCTTGGGCTATGAACATGAACATAATTTGAAATCTTAAGTCTACCAGGTAGTTGGCTAAAATGATGAAACACTGCCCACGTTGGACTCCTTTACAAAATCCAGCATTTGATTCAAATCAACCCCTAGTATATTAATATTTTATACCCTACCTGAATTCTGACCAAAAGCTTTTTCTGTTGCTCTCAGAGATTCCAGAAGATTAAGAAATGTGATACAATCATACTGAGAGAGATACTGAAGTAATGTTCGTAGTATTTTCAAATCCTGAACCAAGGATTTAGTCCTGGCTCCAAGCTGGTGCCACAAAGGGTCCAGATAATGGCGGATTGTCTAAAACAAAGATAAAATATGTCCAATACAGTCATTACTATAATTGGTTAAGATGGAAAATTTTATGTTATATTTAATTAACTGCATACATAAAAACATCCAAAACATCCTCCAAGGAAGTGGATAGAAAAATTTCAGTTTATCAGAGTCTACTAATAAAGTTGAACTTTTCAAGTATAAAGCTGATTGTGTTATTTTCTTCCTTTAGAATTATTTTGTTAAATCACTTGCACGGCCACAACTTAGTGTCCGAACTGGGATTCAGAATTGTGAGTATGAAATGGTGTCATTAACAGTGACTTCCGAACTGGGATTCAGAATTGTGAGTATGAAATGGTGTCATTAACAGTGACTCCAGGTCAACAGAGAGGGTCCGGGACTCTCGTTACAAACCAAGGAATATAATTAACTATGTGCCTCTTCTATAAACCATCTGCAAAAGCTAGATTTTTAAAGTGAGAAGCTATGTCCATTTTTAGATTACTTGAAGATCTAAAATACTATTTTGACCTTTACTAGGCAGATTATACAGCAGAGACTTAGCAGAAAACATATCAGATGATATTCTGTTTTTCCTACAGATAATACATTTTATGAAAAGAATGTGAGGATTTTTATTTTTGTGTTTTGGTACCACCATATGCTAAATAATAATAAACTTGAAGAACAGAAGACAAAACACATGAAATTAATTTTATGTATCTTTTTATGACACAGTGACTTTTGGGAAGAATCAGACAATAGGAGTTAAATTCTCCCTTTATCTAATCAATGTGCAATATTCCCAGGGACAAAGAGAGAGAACTTAAAAGACAGGTGTTTCTTCTATCCAAAAAGGGAAAAGAAGTTGCCTGGAATTTTTTTTTGGAGACTAGGTCTCACTATTTTTGCCTGTGGAACCGCACAGGCTCTCGTTGCCCGGGGTACCACAGACTCAAGCCATCCCCAGCCTCAGTTTCCGAGGTAGCTGGAATTACAGGCGCGTGCCTCCATGCCCAGCTATTTTTTTTTTTGAACTAGGTCTCGCTATGGGCCCCAGGTGGGACTCAAACCGCGATCCCTAGCCCCAGCCGCTTCATAGGCTGAAGCTTACAGGCACAAGCCACCGTGCCCAGCCCAGCCTGGAATTTTTTAACCTTCAGAATTTTCTGGGTCTACATTTCAATCTCATTATTTGTACATTTAATATTAATTTATGATGAAAAAAGTCAGAATAAAAATTCCTTGAACTGAAGTCTTATTCTTTCCTCAACTCAGAAGGTAATTTGAAGATGGAGTGAGTTTTGCCTTCCTCGGTAATGAAAAGTCATCCATCCAAAATATTAATTGCAAAAGAAGTCATAATTTATGTATAATTATAAAGCATTTTAATGTAAAACTCCTCTGCCAGTTGATACTCAAATGTCAGTTTAGAGCACAAAGGTTACTTATCCTCCTTTTAATTAGACTTAAAACAAGAGCTAATCACTGGAACTGCAAAAATCAGTTATGTATTGATGTCAACCCATGTATTTTTCACAAAGTATTACTTTCCAGTAAGCCAGAGTGGTGCTATACTTTAAATCACTGCTAATTGAATTCTAAAAGAATGGCAACTTTCTATTAAGAACACTGCAATTATTAAAATAACCTACATTCTTCAAACTTACAACATAATGAATCATGCTAAAGAGAGAAAAGAGATAGCATACCTTGTCAAAAGGTTTTCCAATAGCATTTTCTAAAGATAAATCTTCGACTTCCAGGGATGGGTTATGGTATTTCAGTTCTTTCAGACATGCGTTGAGGATGTCCAGGATGGCCGTCTGGATAGCCAGCATGGCAGGTGTCATAGAAACATGAATTTCTACGACTTCAGGTTTGTGCTGCTCCAGAAATGAGTTTACCGCTACATGGAACCTAAGGAGACAAGAAGTTTTCAAATAATTTCTAGAGTTTCAGGAGCAACATAGTTCTGGTTTAATATCCTAAGTATTTTTCTGATAAATGTGATTAAGATGCAAAAGGATGTTTTCTAGAATATTTTTAACCTCAAATGTGTGGAAATATAATTTAAAGATGGTTGGGACCCAAAAACGAGTGGGGGTGCCCAGCCCAGAGTTTGTTTCTGTGAAACACAGAGACACACACATCATTGAATATTGCCTCTAGAGGCTTTCATGGCCTCCAAGACCCAGAATATCGATTATCTGGCCTTTCATAGGACAAGTCTACCAAATCCTGAAGTAAGGTTACAATCAAGAAAGGAAAAAGGTTATACCAACACTTCTCAAACACCAGAGTTTAACCAAAAGATTTATTAGCATAAGTTGCAGAATGTTTGAAAATTGAAACTTATGTTTTTATCTGAGAAATTTACATAAATTCTTCAAAATGTGTGTTTTATTTCTCTGGGGAGAAAAGAAATTTTATTTCTTTAAGGTCAAGGTGGGAGTTTTAGCCAGTCAATCTGTATTTCACCTAAAACTGTTTCCTGTGTGAGTCTCCAGAATAGAAAGTAGCTCCCTGGCTGCAACTGAGGAGCACAGAAGTCATGACCAAGTTGCTTTCTTTTGGAAAGAACCACAAATGTGGTGACCACAGGTTTACATTTGGCTCAGCTTGTTGGGCACCAGCCTAGGACGTGGTGAGTGTAACTATGGGAGCCTTCACCTCATGGGAACTTTTACCTCATGGGAGCTTTGGAGCTTTTACCTCAGAGGAGCCTTTATCTCATGTGTGCTTTTACCTCACAGGAGCCTTTACCTCACAGGAACCTTTACCTCACAGGAGCTTTTACCTCACAGGAGCCTTTACCTCACAGGAACCTTTACCTCACAGGAGCTTTTACCTCACAGGAGCCTTTACCTCATGTGACAGTGTAAGCATTCTCTGAGCAGATTCCCTCAAAAAACTGAACACGGTGACCATTTACCTCGGCCACAGATACAACTTCTTCACGAAGAGGTTTCTCATCACCCTTTCCACGTGACAGAAGCCCGTGTCGAAGGCGACGGCATTGTCTGTGAAGGCTTTAATGAAGCCCCGTTTGTTCTTCTGGCGGAAGAGGCGCAAGATGAAGGCTTCCTGACAAGATTCGATGATTCTGTGTGCTCTGTACACCAAGATGCCTGGGGGCGGGGGTGGGTGGGGGAGACATGAGCTATGGGAGACACATATCATTTTCACACTTGCTGTCATTCACAAGGTCACCAATTTCTTTAGTGCCTCCTTGAATGAAGGGTGAGCACTATGCTAGGTTGGGGGAAGCAGCCAGCAACGAAACACTCTCAATGCCTGCCCTCCTGACACACCACAGGTGATGTGAGGAAGTGAAATATTTAATAGGTCAGAAAGTGATGTAAGGGCTAAGGAGAAAAAAGAATCAGAGAAGGAGAAGAGGGAGGGAGGGAAGGAGGGAGGGAGAGAGAAAGAGAGAGAGAGAGAGAGAGAGAGAGAGAGAGAGAGAGAGAGAGAGAGAGAGAGAGAGAGAGAGAGAGAGTGTGCGCGTGGCCAGGGTTTGCAACTTAAGAAAGGTGACCTTCTTCAGGTCACAGCTGAGTGAAGGCGAAAGGGAGGTGAGAGGGTGACCCTGTGACCCCCTGGGCAAAGAGCATTCCAGAGGGACTAATAAGAGCAAAGGGTGGGGTGTGACAGGCATGGCAGCAGGAGAATTTCTGAAAGCAAATGGGTCCCTAATTTTCCTCCCATATATCAGTCAGTGGTAGAAGACACAAAGTAGCTTTTACATGTCTGGGCAACATCAACATCACCTATTAGAATTAAATCCAAGGTCAAAATCAGAGTATATTTAATTAAATTAGCCCACTGGAAATAAAATTCTTTTATGAACATATTTAATACAACTGTACTTTTTTTTTTGGGGGGTGGATGTGATAATGATGCTTTTGGATCACAAAAATAAGGACAATTCTACCAGTGTCCTTAGTCATAAAGTGAGCATCCTAGACCAGGCAGTGATGATGACTCTGTCTTCTAGGCCTAAATCAAGCCAATGACATGTACTTGCTGTAAATGCACTCATGTTTTTGTTCCAGTTCTCATCACTCTGAGAGGCTGGAAAATGATACTTTATCATTGAGTTCAATACACTGAATTCAGATTCCACTATTCTGGTGTTTAAATTTTGGATTCAGAGAGATGGTTACAATTTTGTCCAGTTAAGCAATTTTTCCCCCAATATAACAATTCAGGAACATTTAGGAATTGACACACAAGGGATTTTCAATTACCCTTATACATACGCACATCTGACTGACTATTCAGAAAATATCTTCTACACAGTAGCTTGGATTTTCCCAGTAGTTTACAGAGTGACATTTCCTGGTCTGGATTGAAATATTATCTCTTTAAAGTTTAGAAAAACGGACTTCCAAAGAAAAGATGAGCCTCTCTTTTAAGAAAACACTGTTCCGAAGTGTCACTCTTTTGGAACCCATAAGGAGGACGAGAACTAGCATTATGGCCCAAGTACTGGATTTTGTACATTCATAGATTTTTATTTATTCAATCCTCACAATGACTGTACAGGGTAAATATGATTACGAGACCAGGAAAGGGAAGCAGCATGACTCAGGCCATCCCATAAGTAAAGGGGAGACAAAAGATTCCTAAAACCTATGTGTCCCTTTCAAACTGTGCAGACCCTTGGAGATCTCCAGCACACTCCCACTGTGGCCTAGACCACTGGCGGGGGTGGGGGAGCAAGGATGAGTCCTATGCCACTGGGACCTCAGGGTCTCAAGGACTCCGGGTCTGGGGATCTCAGGCTGGCTTCTGCCTCCATGTGGGCAGGGGCTGAGCACCTCTGCTGGGGCTCAGGCTTGTTGGGGGGGGGGAGTCCCCCTCTGGTTTACTCCAAGCTCAACAGAGCTGCATTAGCAATGAAAAATCCAGTCTCTTCAGCTGCAGATACAATGCAGAGGAAAGGAAGTAACAACGGCCCTTGATACACTCACCACCTGGGTGGGACAATCACTGTGTTGGAACCACTGAGACAGGAAGGTGACACCAGCGAGTGAGGTGACCTGTCACAGATTTCTACCTGCATCATCTCTGGCAAACCCTGGGCCTACAGTAATGTGCAATGTGGAAGAGGCTCCCTCCTTTATCAATCAATGGGGGAAGAAACCACCGTGAGTGGCTATGACCCCATGGCAGAACTGCTAACAGGAGAGAAGACAGGAGCTCGACTGACCACCTGGGGAAGTCTGCCCCAGAAGCAAAGGCCTCACCACCATCAGCTAGAGTTGCGTTCCTAAAACCAGATATCAAAATACACGGCACAGAACCAGCAACAAGTGAGAGAAAGGAGCCTGAAGAAGTGTACTACAGATCTGCCTGACAACAAGTTCCCAGCCTGACTATCCTGGAGACCCAAGCGACCCCACCTATAGCTGTCCAGGTGTGCAAATTTGCACCCAGGAAAAAAGGACATAATTCTAGATAAAGAAAAGATCAGTGGATCAAACATAGACCACAGCTTGCAGCAAGAGGAGATGGTGTGACCAGAGGTGAGAAGGGAGAAGGGGGGGTGGGAAATAAGGGGTGCACTACAACCATGCAAACATAACCAATATTGTACGATAATTATAAAATAAAAAATTAAAAAGCAAAAGGCAAAACCTAAATGTCAAGAACAAGCCACATTCCTCCTCCTATGTGACTCGACCTGAGTATTTCCCCTTTCAAAAAACACAAGCAGGTGAGGCTTTTAGGAATGAGTCCATGCCACAAAACATTCTTACTTGTAAGCTGGGTCACATCAATATAGCCTAGTAGGAAGATTTCCAGAATCAGAGGCTGGAGAATTTGAAGGGATGAATTCATTAGTATTCCTTTTCGCTAAGCAGCGGGAATGTCAGGTTTGCTACTGGTTGGGACTTGATCAGAATTACAGAGATGGAGTTTTGCATTTTTACTTAGGAACTACCTCTAAGCTATGTTTTGGACATTTCTTTGTAGATTGCTCTCCCCTTAATTTAGTTGGAACTGTCCTGAAGTTCGCAGCGTAAGAGTGACACCTACTGGTCATTTTAATATCCCACCCCATCTTGTCAACATAAAATGAACCAAATCAAACCTTATACTGTTCAGAAAGAGGCAAACAACAAGACTTTACAATATCTAGGCCGGTCTTTTTAAAGCTGCTATTAACAACCAAGTGCTTACTGCACACCAGAGACTACATTAAACAATTTTATCCCGACTAGTCCTTACAGTAACTCTGCGGGGTGCTATTTTCTTGATTGAAAAAAATGAGTATTATGTGTACACCTGAAATAATACAACGTTACAAGTACATTATATATCAATTAAAAAGTTGTGAAAGCAACAAAAGATAGACCCATGTTACTTAATCACTGAATAAGTCAGTAGCTGAGTATTCCCAATGGGAAAGTCAACATACCGTTTCCAACAACAGAATTGTGGTGTTCTTACCCCAGGAGTAAGTGTCCTACTGCTTGCTACTCTAAAAACCACTCCAGCTTACTTCACTTGTCAATATATTTCAAAAAGGGATAGGAATAAAAACCCAAACTTGCCATGGGACATGCAGACTTGCTATAGACAAGAATGAAATAAATGAATGGACTGGGAGTGTCTTGAGAGAGGGAGAAGTGAAAGAAAATGGTCAGAACCATCCTTTGGGGGAAACTTTAAGGCTCATGGAAGTTACGGTGCTTGACTGGAGTTACCTTTCTAAGGTAAGTGAACCTGGCCGGAAATCTGCTGTCTCTGACAGCAACGATAAATGTTAGGACAGGATGAAAGTCTTCTCTCAGTCAGCTCACCATGTGTGGTGTAAAGCATGCAGCACACACATCCATCCAGTAAATATTTCTTGAGAGTTTCTAAGTTCAGGTAAGAAGACAGATGTCAGTGGCAGTAGGATAATGATGGTCCTGGTTTCAGAGTCTCCGCCCACCAGATGTTTATTAAAGATCACAGACCTGCACATCATCCACCCCATAAATACACCTCTAGCTGCTATTAGGCCCTGGGATCCAGGAACAGGAGGAACAAGGCTTCCCCTGGCTCATGAACATGAGTGAGGAAGACAGACAGAGAGACAAGTGCAATGTGGGGTTCCGGGCACCAAGACTGAGCAAAAGCACAAGGTGACTCAAGGATACAGAGGAAGGAGCCCTTAACGAGCTTTGGGAAATCAGAAAAGGTTTCTCAATGGATAAATGGGAATAAAAGTTAACACCTGTTCTAAGCTGGATGTGGTGGTGTATGCCTGTAATCCAAGTGCTGTGAGGCAAAGAAGCCAGGGACCACTTGAGTTCACGGGTTCGAGACTACCCCAGGCAACATAGCGAGACCTGGTCTTGAAAAAGCAACTGGGTGCGGTGGCAGGCGCCTGTAATCCCAGCTACCTGGGAGGCTGAGGCTGGGGATCGCTTGAGTCCGCAGGATGTAGCGAGATTTAGTCTCAAAACAAAACAAAACAACAACAACAACAACAAAACACCTGTTCTATAATAATTCTGGCTAAAATGAAACCCATTCTCAAAATCATTAAGCAACTACTTGGTTTAATTTGAAATCATAGAAATACTCTTCAAAGGGGAAACCAAACATTTTAGGACATACAGAAAAAATATTTATAAACCTCTCAAGCCCTATGGAGTTCTCAAAGCAAATGCCAGACAGTAAAGACTTACTGAACACAAGCTTAGATGACAAGGAGTGGTCAAGCTTTAGTTACAATTCAGGCCATGAACAGGGACTGAGCACCTAAAACACTTCAGGCATGGAGCAAAAGCAGGTCTAGCACTTAGCTGAGGGGAAAGACCAATAAAAGTGCAAATTTATATATAAAGGGCCATAAGACTTCGCATTCTTACCAGTAATTAAATCGGAAGGTATTCTATCCGTCAGGAAATCAACCACAAGAATTCGACTTGTTGCAAATATCACACCTCCTTGTGTGTAAACCTCGTAGCGACTGTTACTGGTGATTTCATTTGTGACCCGGCGAGGGAGGTGGTCAACACCTTCTAGCTTCAGTTGATTGATAAAATACTCCTAAATCAAATTGAATTTGATTAGCAGATTGTTTAATCCAGAGGGATTTTTAATAGGCTTTGGACACTTGTATTTAAAATACATCTACACCTGGCAAGAGAACATTGCTCCAGGAAGGAGAGGAAGAATCCAATGGATTAAAAATTGACCAATAACTGGCATTGAAAGAAGAGATGGAGTGACCAGAGAAGGGGGCATGGGGAAGGGGAGGGGGAAGATCCCCTCAAAAAAGATGCAAAAGATAAATAAATAAAAGTATATAATACAAAAAATAAAATACTGCCGTTCTCAGAGACAGTGAACCTGCCAGAGCATACACAGTGTAAGTTACTCCTTTCTGTGGCTCTACATTTAACTCTGACGTTGCTTCCGTTTTGCTCTTTACACAAGGGAATCGTTCTGCTGGAGTTGTTCCTAGCATTGTGACAACGAAGACTTTAAAATACGCTGGCTACCTAGAAAGTGGAACCAGCTGATTTGCAGGTGGGGTGCCAGGCCCACCCCATGCAGTCTGGAGTGCACTTCCTGGTGAAAACCACCCCTGACTGCACACTTTCAGTGCAATACTGCTTTAACGATGACCTGGGCTCCACGGGGGCCACTCAGATGAATCAGCCAGGACCCTGGCCTCAAGGACTCTGGTCACTCTTTCCAAAGGACGTTTTCCTCCTGCCACCTGCTTAACCCAGGGGTGCATCAGCCGTGTCAGACCAGGCTGTGTCCCCTCTCTACCCAGTATAGGTACGCCCCTTCCCACTGTCTCAGCGTCCTCCCATCTCCTTGACCCCCCGGGACCCATCACCAGCACCCTCAGCTCTGGCGCCCCTACCTACCGACCCTATGTTTTTCCTGCCACAGCCTCACTGAACCCTCTCGGTTCCTGCTTTTCCCTACAGGGTCCCCCCTGCCTCAGTGTCCCCTTTAAACCACCCCCCATACCCTCAGCGATTCCTCTGTCTCCTTCATCCTTCCCTTTTAGGGTCCCACTTCTCTGAACCCCCAAAGTCCTGATCCTTTCCACTATTCATCGCCTCCTCTAGACCTGTCCGATCGCCCTTCAGGGACGTCAGCCCTTCTCCCCGACCCCATCCTTCTCAGATGACAGGGCCCCTCCCACCCTCGCTCAAGTCCTCGCACCCTTATCGGGGGCCCTGCATCGATCTCAGGGACCCCCACAGCACGCCCCCCCCCGCCTGTGTCAGAGAGCCGCCTGCCTGTGTGGTTCAGAGGCCCGGCGTGGGCACCCGGGCCTGCGTGCGCTGGGGACGCCCCCTGCGCCCTCGGGGTCCCCTCACCCCCGCGCCGGCGGCCGCACCTCCTCGGCCGGCTGCGTGTTGAGCACCAGCACCAGGCAGGCCGGGTGGCAGTGCAGCCGTAGGAAGTGGTAGAGGAGCCGATCGGCGCCGAGCCCGCGGGCGCACACGACCAGCCCGTCGGCCTCCAGCAGTTCCAGCACCAGCTGCCGCTCATACTCCAGCAGTGGCGCCATAGCCGAGGGTCGCGCCGGCAGTCCCGGCTCCATGCGAGCCCTTCCGGGGCCGCGGCCGAGCGTAGCCGAAGAAAGCCGAGCCCGAGACGAACGGAGCCGAGGAGAGCCGAACCCGGAAGGAGGCGGGACGGCCGAGCTTAGCCGAAAAGGAGCCGAGGCCGAAGCGAGCGGAGCCCGAGGGAAGCCGAAGAGAGCCGAGGCCGAGAAGACGAGCGCAGGCCGAGTTCAGCCGAGAGCAGCCGAGTGGAGCCGAAGATTCGTAGTGTCGGCGGGAGGGGCTTGTGCTGGCGAAAAATTCTACATGGCAGAGATTTCTGCAACGTGGAGAGACCATATTCATTAAACATTTATTAACTCCAGTATTAGTGGGCATTTCGTTTGTTTTTATGTTTCCGTCCATACCAAAATGCACGGAGGGGAGAATTAAACTCTTGGAGCTGGGTCCCTCGACCTTGACAATCGAAGAAGTTAATTGTCCCTCTTCCAGTGCTCCTAGAAAAAAGTAGCATCCGTTTTCTAGGATGAGGTTTGGGTCTCGTTTTTACACTTGGTCCCTCTGCCCCTTTGAAAAATTCTCCAATAACCAGAGCAGTTGACTCATTTTGGACTCGTTTCTCTGGAAGCGTTTTGGGTGCATTATGTTATTTTACAAAGTCGCAGCCAGATGTCACCGCAGCACCGCGCCCCACCGTCCACCAGAGGGACACCTGTGCTCTTTGTTCTGTACGTAGAGATGCCGAGAATGCAGAGGAATTGTTCTGTGTTGAAACTCGTTTTCGTCCTCATGGTTTTTTTTGGAGATCAGGTCTCCCTATTTTTGCCCGTGGAACCGCAGGCTCTCGTTGCCCGGGGTACCACAGACCCAAGCCATCCCCAGCCTCAGCTTCCCAGGTAGCTGGGATTACAGGCGCGCACCACCACGCCCAGATATTTTTTTTGGAACTAGGTCTCGCTACCGGCCCCAGGTGGGACTCGAACCTCGATCCCTAGCCCCGGCCGCTTCATAGGCTGAAGCTTACAGGCACGAGCCACCGTGCCCGGCCTCGTTCTCATGTTTTGAAAATAGAAGATTGAAGTAAGCAAAACCAAAACTCTCCCACCACGTCCATACCCAGAAGTAATCACAGCTAACATCATCATATCTATACTAGTTAGTCCTGTTTTTCTACACTCCCAGCACACACGTCTTGTACCGATAGATCATAATCAACTCTGGTTGAACCTACTCCCAAAGTTTGTCACTGCTTCTTGACAAACGTCTGAACATGGTATTTGATATTGTTTTACAAAATCCTTTGTTAGGTTGATAAGGTTTCTGTCGTGTGCATGAAACATACTTTCTTACCTAATCCCTTACTAGTGGACATTTAGTGTCTTTTCACTTTGCTGTCTCGTATTATAAATACTATTTCACTGAGCATCTTTGTGCATAAATTCAGCCAGGCCCCTAGGATACACTTTAGACATGGCTAATTACATTTCTAAGTCTTTTCATTACTTCATAGGGCCACATTGCCCTCTGGAAAGCCTGTGCCAAGAATATTGATACTGGCAACTTAAAGAGGATCTATTTCTCCACCTCATTTCTGTTCACTCCAGGACTTTCACTTTTATTTTGTGATGATGAAAACGGGGTAACTAATTCCTGACTGCTGGTTAAATGGGAAGGGATGGATTGTCTATGAGACAAACATTAACTTCTTCAGTTCAGGTCTACAAGAGAGAAAATGAACTCCCCCCATGATTATGTAACAGGAAGGAAGTCCAATGATTTAGATTTAGTGTGTTTCTCAGATTGAGTTCAGGGAAGAGTAAATTTGGCTCAATACTTTCTTGGTACATACCTGTTGAAGTGAAATTCAAACCTCATCTGCCAGGTGGGGTATGGAGATAATGACTCCCCAGAAGCTTCATTAGTCCCTGGACTTGTGACTATGTTAATTTATGTGGCAAACTGAACTTGACAGATGCTAGACAGTTAAAGACTTCAAGAGGGAGAGATTATCTTAAATTGTTTGGGTAGTCAGAAGGGTCCATACAAGGGAAGAAGGGTGGCAGAGGGTTCGAGTAGGGGAAGAGATGGCAATAGCTGCAGAGGTTGCAGTGTTGTGGTGAGGACCATAAACTGAGGAAGGAATGTGGCCTTTCAAAGCTGGAAAAAGCAAGATGGGCCCTTTAGCGTCTTCAGAAAGAACGCAGCACGACTGACCCGTTTTGGACTTCTGACCTCCAGAACAGGAAGGTAATGCATTTGTGGTTTTAAGTCACTCAATTCAAGATAACAGCTATTTAGGCAGCTACAAGAAAAACACACACAATGTGCCTACAGAGTTCTGAGGATGAAGTCCCCAGCTTGTCCAAAGAAAAGCAAATGAAACAAAACAGATGGGAATTTATCACAAAGCTACCTTTTTGGAGGGTGATTGGTCAATATACACAGGTAATTTAAATATCTGTACAGATACATGTACATGCAGAAAGATATTGACCCAACAGATGGTTTTTGGGCAACCATATGTGTCAGGCACTGTGCTAAGCACTGGGAGGTTTCATGAGTAAACAGAGCAGACAACATCTTTGCCATCACAGAAGTTATGTTGCCATTGAAGATACCTCTTCATCACACCCTTTTGTGATGAACTATCATTGTTATTTGTGAACTGTCATTTCTCAGGCATTTCTCCCAAATGTCCACTACCAAGAGACTGGTTTAAATTTCTTCAAGCATCCCCAATAAAAGGGCTAACATGCAATTATTTAAAGCACTATGTGGCAAGACACCCAATATTTATTACTATAGACTGAAAAAAAGTTTCAAAAAAGTCTCATTTGTCTAAAAATCTCAGCAGACTGACAGTGTTTGCTTGCAACTGCATAAAGAGCTCTGGAACAACTGAGAATCTTTTAACAAAAGGTGGGGAGTTGAGATGAGTGCTTGGCATCAGGCTCAGACCCTTTCACTTCCCTTCTGTTTGATTTTTCTTACAACAAACTTATGTTGCTTTGATAATAAAGACAAAAGAAAAAACTTCCCAGGTATTGTATACTTTATCAGCACTAAAAAACATTACCTTGTGAAGTCCAGATTTAATATGTGCGTGGTGAGCAACAGTTCAGTCACAGGTTGGTGTCTGGGAAAAGACACCTTTGTAAATTCTAACAGATTGTGTCTAGACATGACCGTTTCCTCATTGGGCAGAAGTTTTCAAGTTCAAGTGAAGGGATTTTTCTCTTTCTCCCTATGCCAATGGTCACAGTCAATGTCTGAAGCTTCCCTTATGTTTTAGACCTCTCTGATCACCAGGGCCATCTCCACCCCCACCCAGACACCCTGCAGGGTGGAGCTGGGGCTCAGTGAACACAGGTCAAGCAGAGAAGAACCCCAGACTGGAAGTAGAACCCACTGCACTCAGGTCACTTACACTGGACTCATTTCTCTTAGCAACCAGTCTCTCAAATCTATATGGATGACTTTTAAATCCAGAGGCTGGAGTCTGTGTTGAGGACTCAAGGATGAGACACTTGTCCATATAGATCTGTGATCTACCAGTCTCAACAGCACCTACAAACATTTGAAACTCCTTAGTGCATGACCTTGAGAGATCTAGAGCTGGTTCCTTCCACAGGTGGTAGTTGGTTAGCATGGGATGGGGAGGCAGCTTCGAGGTCTGTAGGGTTCCATCTGGGACCTGAGGCCCATGGGTGAGGCCAGTATGGGTCACTTGCACTAAATCTCTGAAAGTGAAATCACCTGTGTCCCCACTAAGTCCCCATTAGCTTTTGGTTAACTCATCATTATGTCTAGAGGCGGAAGACATGTCATCTTTAAACTAATGTTTTTGCTTGGAAATGGAACTTTTAATGACTTAATTAAAATAATTTATTTTTTCGGTTTACTAAACTAGTCATCATAACAGAAAACGGGAAAACAGAACGCAGCTGAACATGAAAGCCAACTCTCTGCTCCTTTTTTGCAATGACAAGTTGTTCTTTTCTGAAAACGGTATTGGTTCTTATGGGTTCCACAGTTAACCTTCTGTAGGGATTTATGAGGAGCCCCCAGGAGGAGGCTGTCCCATGGGGAAAATAATACTTAAATAGGGCAAACGTTGTGAAGTGTGTTTTTCCTTATTTTGGGAGGCATTCCCTTTCCCTCACTGCATCCTCGCTTTTAAAATGTAATCTGAGAAGGGGCAGGGGACAAGACTGGAGATATGATTTGTGGGCCCAGTGCAAAATGAAAACAGGGTGTTTTGTTTAAAAAAAAAACAGGCAACAACAAATGCTGGCGAGGATGCAGAGAGAAAGGGACACTCTTACATCGCTGGTGGGAATGTAAATTGGTCGTCACTATGGAAGGCTGTGTGGAGGACCCTCAAACTAATGAAAATGGAACTAATTGCTCTTCTGGGAATCTACCCAAAGGAGACCTTAATACTTATACAAAGGGACACCTGTGTTCGGATGTTTACTGCAGCACTATTTATAATTGCAAGGACATGGAAACAACCCAAATGTCCCAAGACAGATGAATGGATGAAAAAGATATGGTCTATATGCACAATGGAATACTCATCAATTAAAAATGACAAATTTGATGAATTTATGGTAACATGGATGGACCTAAAAGAAATCATATTAGCAGAAACAAAACAAAAAAGAAAAAGACAGAAACCAATGGTTTCACTAATATATGCGATGTAGGAAAAACGAGCAAAAGGCCAGCAGGAAAAGTCCAAACAAGCTAACAACCAAACTAAAGATTGATGGGAGGGGGTGATCAGGGAGGGAAGGTGGTGGGCGATCCCTGGGAAATACAAAGATGTGAAACATATATATGTGTATATGTATATGCATGTATATGCATGTATACGCATGTATACGCATGTAGACACATATATGCATGTATATGCATGTATATGCATGTATATGCATGTATATGCATGTATACACACACATATAAACCAAAACAAAAAACCAAAATGTGTTGAGAATTTTGAGACAGCAAAGCACTCCACCAACAGGGGGCGCTCTGAGCGCGGCGTCCTGTGTGATGGCGCAGGCTACTTTCCTTGGAGCTGACTGACAAAGATCTCCGACTATGCCGATGACAATGTCCTAAGAATTGCCGGTCTTTGTCAGCAGGCACCGATGGCTTGCCATCCACTTCCTTGACTTGTAGCTAAAGTTTCTTGTGGGAGAGGGAAAGTTGCGGTGGGGGCTGGACTGGTGGGGGGTGGGGAGGCTTGGTGGTGGTGGTATCTCCCTGGACATTTTATTCACGTGGGACTTAAATGTGCTTTGATGTTTTCTCCAGGCAGTTCCATCCACAGCACGGTCAGGGGTGATAGAAGATCTGCAATTTGGGTCTGATTGCTGGGCCAATGCATGTGGTGACCCACACTTTATACTAAAATTAAAAGGTAATCTGTAATTTTCTGTTGGAGCTTGTCATTGGGGTGGGGCATGTATTCCGAGTTAAATCTGTAAATTACAAGTAATACACGATAAACATATATGCATGATATGCATGATCATGATAAGCATGTATGCATGATCCTATGATTATCGCAGACTCTCAATATAAGGTTGCTGTCCCCGGGCAGGGACAACATGGCTCCCACTGGCCTCCTTTTCTGGTATTCACCCCTGTTTCTTCTCATCAGCGCCAACACCTCACCCAAGCAGCCATAGCCACAGCTGCACAAGACACTCCCATCTCGGCCCCTCTATATAAGCATGCTCCAAACTCAATAAAACCAGAACTTCTTCGGTGATTAGCTTTGGCCTGTGGATTGTGTCTTTCTTTCACTCAAGAAATATTTCTGAAAAATAACACTCCACCCCCAGCTTCATAGTTTCTCATTAGACAAAGCCAGTTAATTTTATGTGAATAAAACAAGTAGAAAGCTGTATGTAAAAATACTACATTTTCTGTATGGCAGTTTCTGTGGGTATAGATTTGTGCTTGAATATACGTAAAGAAAATCTGTCTGGGTATTAGACTCTTAGACTGTTGGGTTTTTTATTTTAGGACTGGACACATGGAAATGATGGTTAGAGGGAGATTTTTTTCCTTCCTTGTTTAGCTTTTAAATTTTTGTTGTTGTCTTGAGTCACCTACTTTGAGATGCATTAAAGATGAAATAAAATTCACACCAATAAAATGTAATTCAATAAAAAACAAGAATCAGCTACTAGATGTACTAAATTTGGGCGTTAAAAACATTAATTTGTTAAATGAATAAGTTACATATTTTTTTTTCACATCCTGGCCTTTTCTTGACTTTTGAAATGCCTGATTCGGAGTTTGCTCTTTATATTTTTCTAAGAAATGCCATGGGGCGAAGGTGCTTTCTCAGTAAGATAGCTTCAGGAAATGCAAAGTTGGCTCATTTCAAAGTGGAATTTATTATTTAGTGTTGATCTAATCATCTCCCAGTTTTACCTCCATAGGGAGATATGATCTACAACACTGACATTTAGAGCAAAAAGTATGTTCAGAAGTCAACACAAGTGCCTGCAATGAGAGAAAGGAGGAGATGGGGGCCAGTTCACATCATTTGAGTGGAGAAGAGAAATAGTGGATGAGCTGATGCCTGGAAAATTACTCTTTAAGACAAACACATCAAAAGGTTGATTCTTCACCCAGCCTTGCAAAAAAAGATAAAGTAAATGGCATTCTTTCTCTTTTTCTCTCCTAGACATCTTCCAGATAAGTCCTTGACTTTCTTTTAGCCATAAATTCTTTAACCAAAGAATATGAAGGAGCCTTGCTGGGTGAAGCAGACTCACCCCACCCACCCCCAGACCAAACGCTCATTTCCCCATCTGCTGGAAATGTTGGAGGCCAATCATCCTCACTTAAGTCTTTCTCTAAGACTAACTCTCTGTAGACAACAGTCTTGCTCAAGGTTACCTAAAAGGGAGGAGCTTATAATGGTCATGTCTTTCCTCTGGCTTCATGTTTGCCCCGTTTAATATGCTGCTTCTGGTCTAAAGTAGTTCATACATGTTCTTTCTCTTCCTAGGGAGTTTGTTTAAGATCAGGAATGGATGTTGGATTTATCAAATATTTTTCAGCAGTGGAAGGGAACGTATGACGCTGTTTTTGGTCTCTGAAGAAATGGATTAGGTTGAACTTTCCTGCTATTAACCCATGCTTGATTCTCAGAGGTCTTCTCATTCATTAGGCAACAGCCCTTTTTGTAAGTCCTTGGTGATCTGCCCAACTTACTGCAAAGTTCCCCTGGAACTCGACAGCCACAGCTGTGTGCCCTGTATCTGCATGGAACTCTCACATGGTCCCATGTGTTTGAATTTCGAACATTTTTACCTGTAAAATAGCTGTACAAAAATGAAAGGTTGCTCTTGTGGATGTTTGGGCATTAGCTGTCCTATCTAGATGCAGAGCTGATGCTCAGTAAATATGAGGGAAGGATCTTTTGAATGAAGTGTATTCAAGAGCACAGTTGTCAGAAGATAGCACATACATAATTTTGCTAGTTCAAGCCATAGTTTCAACAACTGTATTTTATGCTAAGTGGTCAGTACATGGAGGAAATACCCTCCTTTCATCTTTTCATCCACCACACACTTCTTTCCTACACTAGGTTGCATATTAAAAGACATTATTAGAATTAAATAAAGAAAATATACTTGGATGAAACTTTTCTTTCTCCAGCCAAATTACTTTTGATCTGAACACTGGTCTTGGTGGCTGTAAAGGGTGGAACAGTGATACTGAAGTTGGCCCTATGAGGCTTGTGGTGAGCCATTCAGCTTGGGAGCTAGGCTCCCAGCAAGGCTGACTTCTCTTTGCACTTGTTTCCTTCCCTGCTGTGAAATGGAATCATCTTAGATTTAAAGGGAGGATGTATATGAAGCTGTGGATAGTTGATATAGTGAGTACTAACTAATATTTCTGTATCTCAGAGGGATTTGTCAATGGCAGTCTTGCCTCTTGATTGAGAGTATTTTCAACAACAGAAAACAAAAGACAAGACAAAACAAAAAGAATGAACTAACCAAACAAAATCCCCAAAACAAAAAAAGAAGACTGCAATTAACTAAATGGAAATTGAATATTCATATTTCATGTGAAATTATTTTGAATTAACAATAAATACAAGGGAAGAAACTGAAGAATAATTATAGAGGGTTACATTTAGGTACATATTAGATTATATAAATTTGATCTATGTATAAGTCAATGAGTTTGTGCTTTGCAATATATAGCACATGAGAGTATGCGTAAAAACAGCTGCAAATATTTAAACTTGGTGTGAAAAATACAATTGAAGAAGTGTGAGCCTGTACTCCTAAAATTTATGCAGTGATGTAAATCAGTGTTACCTCAAATAAAATTTCTGTTTGTATGTCATGAGCACATATATAGTCATACACTTTTATATAACATGCAACTGGAATCCTTTGCACATACTAAATTTTCTTTATGTTTAAACAAACAATAAAGGTGATCTTAATTTCTCTGCAAATGGAGCTAGTATGATTTATTATTTTTGCTGTAATGATTTGCATAAACACAGATTTCCACCATGATGGAATCAGCAATAAATCACGCAGGCTTTCTTCTTCTTATTTTTTTTTTACATTCTATTCTCCACTGTAACTCCACAAATATAGATTGTGTTTACCCATATTTTTTGGTATGTGAGAAATTGCTTGTTTATTTTGATGCAGGTAATAAATTACCCTCCCATAATATTAGTGTGAGTCCCTAATCTCATTAGATAAGGAATTTAAAAGACTCCAAAATGATTCAGGAGTAGTTAATAGCATCTTAATTATCTCACATCATTTTAGGAAAAACAAAATGTTCCTCTGGGGTATAATTTGTCTCGGTAGGAATAATGACTGATGAGGATTTAGGGAATTGTTGTGTACTCATGGAGCAAATTCTTCAAAAAGAAGCCCAGGACTTAAGCCAGGGATGCTGATGGACTGTGGAGAGGTGACTTGTTGCAGTTGAGGGGAAAACACTGACTGCTTGGAAGAGGCAGGGCAAAAACTAGGGATAGAGTGGAAAGGGCGAGGACGCAACTGGCTTCCTCTCAAACAGAGCAAAGCAGACAGATAATTCCCTGAGAAGAGTTTCCCTTCTAGAGCAAGGAAGAGGAAATAAGTAGGAGAAAAGCTGCCTCAAGTTAAATAAGACAGGGATAAATGATCAGAACCATCTGCAGTGACTTCACACTGCTGCTCACCATGGTAGATGTGCAAGCACATTATCAAACCAACTGACATGTGAATGAATACCAGGTTTCAAAAGAGTAGGCTCCAGCTTAGCAATGCAAACAAGAATCATCTTAGGAATCAGGGTTGCTGCATGAAATGGGAGAATCTTAGAGTTTTGGAGATTTTTAAATTATTTTCCAACACAATTCTTTGGAACATGACATTTGTAGACATTATATTGTTAAGTGCTCTTGAAGAAAGAGCTGAAATATTGGAAGGATTTTACAAGACAGAATACATGATTCATAAGTCAAAGTCTGCAGTGGACACAACAGTCGACCTACAGGCTGTCTTTTAGAAAATGGAATCAGTGAAGTGGAGGACATGCTCAAGGACTTATGCCAACATTCGGAGGAAGAGGATAAAGACATAAATTGATTTAAGGTAAGATAAAAGCAGTGAAGCACAGCGGGGGGTAGAATCATTTCAAAGGTGTATACTGAGAAAGAACAAAGGAATAGGAGAAGTTTTTTTTTTTTTTTAGCTGAATAAGGGCTTAGGCGTTAAGTTTGTGGTTTACTGAACATGGGCAGAAATAGGCTAATGAAAATAGATTAACAAGGAGAACACTCCACATAGGATTAAGCTTAAGGAGTCTCAAGCTTGAATTTTCTTAGAGATATCACTGGAAAGGGTTTACAGGTTGACAATACTACTGTCACATGGTAGAGAGTCACAATAGGATGTGTTCCAATCAAGGCACACAAATGTGAAAAAGGTTCATCTTCAAATCTGTGAAATAGGCTATTTTTTTAATAGGCGATTTTAATGAGTCTTAATTTTAAGGAGAAGGAAAATAATGTGCTTCACTTACTATTTAGATAGAATAAATGACTCTTCAAGAAAATAAGACCAAGGTTCTTCTTACCTGCAAAATCATGGTCAAAGACAATGGAACAACTTGTACTAAATGTAGAGAGAAAAAGATGCTGAATTAAGAGTGTGATAC
Source organism: Uropsilus gracilis (assembly GCA_004024945.1). Classification (NCBI taxonomy): domain Eukaryota; kingdom Metazoa; phylum Chordata; class Mammalia; order Eulipotyphla; family Talpidae; genus Uropsilus; species Uropsilus gracilis. The sequence continues at coordinate 19,006 of PVHY01012363.1, read as the reverse complement.
CTGGCTCCTCTGTTTACGTGAAAGTGGATGAGAGCCATTTCCAGACAAGCTCAAGATATATACCTTTTACATACTCTTTCTGAAAATAATTCCTTACCACCATTTCCCAGACAACTAATAAAAGGGACCATTATGAAGAAATTAAGAATGTGGACTTCATGGTACCAGGTGGTAAATACTTAAATTAGGAAAGTTTGCTAAATACTTACTACTAATGTAGTTATGAAACAACGCAAATAAAAAAACCTTTAAAGAGAAACATATAATGTATAAATGTATTAATCAGGTCTTTCCAGAGAAACAGAACCAATATCGACTGTGTATGTATAGAGAAAGAGATTTAGTCTAAGGTATTGGTTTCATGATTATGGAGATATGCATATACAAATCTACAATGTGGGTTTGACAGGCTTGGGATAAAGTTCCAACCCAAAGGCGGGTAGTCTGGAGGTCTTTGATGGAATAAGTTCAAAATCATTTTGATGGAGAATTCCTTTCTACCTTTGCTGGAGGAGTTTCTTTTTCTTTATTCAAGTCTTCAATCAATTATATTAGGCCCACCTATATACTAGGGTGGGCAATCCGTTTTACTCTATGATTAAAATGTTAATCTTGTCCAAAAATATCCGTGCAGAAATGCCTGAAATAATGTTTGACTAAATACCTGGGTACCCAGTGGCCCATGAAATTAATTCATAAAATTAATCATCATGATAAATGAAAGCACTTTAATGATAATAACCAAGAACTAAAAGAATAAATTATAGCCATACAACTGGGAAATGCTGAGGAGTAGAGTGAAGGAAGGGACACAAAATGGTAAACTAGATCTCCAAAAAATAAACACTAGATAGCACCAAATGTAGAAACAGAAAGAAATAAATATGATTAATTCTGTGAGCAGTCAGCACAAGATACCTCCCAAGTGCCTGTCCTTGAGTTTCTGCGAACAGGCTGAATGCTCACCTATATTACCTCTTACCCATTCTTCATTGTTTGCGTTTTTTGCAATGTATTTCCTGCTACAACTTATCTTTATCTTTTCTTTTGGAAAGATACATTTTAAGCAAAACGGGAGTTTCATTTAAAAAAATCTTTTTTAAAACTTCTAGCCACTTCACAAGGAAATTTAACTCATTTATGTTTGTTGTCATAATAAATATGTTTGAGCTTACACCTGACATCTTGTTTTAAGATTACTGCTTTTGCTCTTGTGTCTTTTAAAAAATTGATTTCTTTGCTTTATTTCCTGCTCTATATTCTTGATAGTATTTCATATTTGTTTCTTATACCACTTGCACATTTCTACAATGTTCTTTCTGCTTTAAACTATGTGGATTTTAAATCTTCTATGAGAATTGAAGTGTCCTTGAATTATTTTATTTCATTTGGTCATTTTTGGATATCTGCCTTATTCTCTTCAGGCTCCCTTCTTTTGTTTCATAAGTGTTTTTTGATTTTGTATCTTGATGCAAAGATGAAGTCTGTCTTATGTCTGTAGATGATCTACCTAGATATAACCTTATATTCTATCTATATAGATAAAGATATTCTTACATAATCTTACAGATGTCTACCTAGATATCGAAAGAGGTAGATATAGATAGACATAAAATTAATATAAGTAGATAGATATAAAATTATTTGCTAATTATCAAGTTTTTACAAAATTTATGTTCATTTTTTAGGAAATGATTTTTAATTTATACTCTTTTCTGCAGTGCTTAAGATAATGCCCTCTTCCTTATAATTTAGTGTCTTTATATAGATTTTAAATCTGAATAATAATTTTAAAGAACCAAAACTTTGCAACATTTAATTAACTAGTTCACTAAAGTCTTGCTTATAATAAAGAGATCTGTGATATTTTATGACACTGACTTGTGGGTCCCAAGTTACAGAACACTCAAAGGAAAGTAAGTTCTGTGTGTTTTTCAAGTTCCAGAATAAAACTCGGTTTCTATAACTTATTTTCATTTACTGAGACAGTTCACATGTAGGAAAGATTATTACAAATGTGTCTTGATGGAAAATACGTGTTGTAAAATTGCTTCACTTTGGTAAGGATCATCTATTACATTAGAACAATTAAATTTTAATTGAGGTTTTCCTGATAGCCTACTTAAGCTGGATATTTTAGTCTTATATAAAATTTAGTGTTTCGACAACATGAATTCACTTGGATCCTTACAAATTTGTTTAGTGAAGAACTCTCAAAAAAGCAATGTTTATTCACAGCTGTCATGCTTCTTCCTGCCTTTCTTAGGAATGGTAATTTTAAGAACATCAGAACCAGAAATTTATGAATACACAAATACCTATGCTCACACATCATACTTAGCAAGTCCTTTGTAAAAGTGGAACAACTTCATAAAAGATGTGTGCAGCTTCCCAAATGTTACTTGTTTCTCAGCGTTCCTATAGGAGAAATATGGGGGATGTCTATTTTTACAGCCTTAGAAGGTACATGCATTTTGGGCGCCAGGAGCGAGAGACACCTGCTAGTGTAGGAAGAGCCAGAGAATCTCTATTTTGACTTCAGACCAGTTATCAATATTCGACATGAGCACCTGTGCTGAGAATTAGTCAGTTTCTGTTCTCAGGCGCCCTGCTGCATGATTCTCTGCGGTACTACCTCCTCCTTGCTGTCTGTGTGCAGATGGGGTGTGCTGAATTAATGGACTTAGTACTAAGTATCCTTCTTATGCATCTGGAGGAAATTTTGCCCTTGTGTTCCAGGTGATATGACCCAGAAGTTCCTCTTAACTACACAGCTTGGAGCAGCTCAGTGTCTAAATGTGGCAGGGTGCTCTGAGGACAGAACTATGATTCTGTGAACTTTATTCCTGTGCATCTGGACTGAGGTCCAACATTGCCTTAATTAAACATGTGACCTGAGTCACTCAATAGCCCATCATTTAAGAAGTACTTGGTTTTCGGTTGGATTACCCAGCAACAGACCCTGAAATGAGATTACTGAGTGTGAGAGTCAGGGTTCAAAAGAGAACAGAACCTACAGAATAATATGCAATTAGGGATTTTTTTTAATAGGGCTGTGACAGTCTGTCATCTTGTCAAATTAACTTTATAATGATACATTCTCTGCTTTTGTCTTTCTATCACATTGTCTTGGGCAGGCACAAGTTGAAGAATAACTGAACTAAATAGCAACTGAATTCAGCCTTTTCTTTCAGTAATCTGCATCCTTTATTCTTCTCTGCTTCTTCCTCATTGGATTTTGAGAAATCTGTTGCCTTTTTTATCCCATCTTGAAGATATTTCATTTGGTAATCATGATTTTCCGTCTTCCCCCACTTCCTAGCTACCTGAAAGACTACATTTCCCAGATGCCTGTGACAGATGAACCCATTTGACTAGTTCTGGCCAATGGGCTGAAAGTAGAAGTGTCACCTGTCACTTCTTTTTCCCTCCACAGTGAAACATCTGTTAAAGTGCAAGAGCCACAGATGGAAGCAGCTACACATGGAGGATGGTTACTCTGGAAAGCTGCCCAGACTCATCGAGGGCTTTGCAGGAGCAAGAGATAAACTTGTATTAGGTCCCTGAGGCCATGGGATTGCTTATCACTGCAGCATAGCTTGATCTGCTCTTAGCAACATCAGCTCTCAGGTCTGTTTGATTCAAGCAAGCTCACATCCGATTTTCTTAATAATTGTGACACAGAAATAAATGTCAGAAAAGAAAGTAACTCCTGAGTTACATTTAAAACAATTTTTTAAACTTCAGTATTTCTTTCCATCTGACCTATACCAGGCAACTGCCAAATTCTCCTGTTAGTGATCTAAATTAACATTTCATAATATGGTTGGAGGAAAAAATTCAGCATCCCTGCATCTCTTTTAGTACTGACCAGATTGTATTGCTAAGGTGGCTTTGTTGCCGGAAACTCTCAGAATTTGGATAAATGACTTTCTACTTGCATTTTCCCCAAGGTCTTGTTATTCTTTCAAAGCTTGTGTTCTATAAGGTGCCAGGTAAATACCTGTTATTTTAGGTTACTGTTAGTGTGATCTGTTACTTTAGGTTGTTTTCAAACAGTGCAATTGACAGTTCTCTAGTTAACTTGACCCAAGCAAGCAGTGAAGACCATTTAGGTCGATATTTAAAAAAATTAAATTGAACCATCTTAAATTCTTTTGCCCTCCCCCTCACCTGATTTTATCCCTCCCTCTTTTTCTTCTTCTTTTTGTTTGTTGAAACTAGGTCTTTACATTTTTTGCCAAAGGAACTGCAGGCTCATGTTGCCCGGGGTACCATGGACTCAAGCAATCCCCAGCCTCAGCTTCTCAGGTAGCTGGGGTTACAGGTGCGCGCCACCACGCCCAGCTATTTTTTGGGACTAGGTCTTGCTGTGTTGCCCTGGGTGGGACTCGAACTGTGATCCTCAAACCCTGCTGCGACTCCATAAGCTGTTGCTTACAGGCATGTGCCTCTATGCCCAGCCCCTCCTCCCCCTCTCTTGCTCTATGCTTCAGTTCTGTTGGAAGTTTTAAATTTTTCTTGTCTGTTTATTTGTTTGCTTTCCCTATATCCCCCATTTAAGTGAGATCTTCCCATATTTCTCTTTTTCTTTCTGACTTATTTTTGCTAACATGATTCCTTCTAGCTTCATCCATGTTGCTGCAAATGACCTGTTTGTCTTTTTTGACTAATGAATATTCCATTGTGTAAATATATGATGTAATATATATGTATATATGTGCACTCAATAAAAAAACTTAATAAAAAATTATAGTACTAAAAAGTTATTTGTTATTTGAAATACTACACCTTTGTTCAATTATTGATGATTATACCATCCTCTTAATTTTGTGTATTGAACTATGTCTAGAATCAGGTTTGTTTAGATCTATGTAGTGTTAATAGAATTTGCACCTTTATTTTAAAGTTAGGATCTGCATACTTCAAAGTTATTAGTGTGCATTGGTCTGATCAATAGCCACTGTTTAATGCTTACAATTAAATATTATTTCTAAAAAAGACAAAAATTACATGTTCAAATAAATTTCAAGAACACTATAAAAATTCAATCGTTGATCAATGTCCCTTTTTCCTTTAGAAATTTACATGCATATACGGATTTAGTTTCCGGTCAAAAGAGATGAAAGGGCAGATGGATGCCTGAAGTTCAGGGTGCATTAGAGCTACCTGAAGGATACTGGGGCTCAGTCTTCCCACAATAGCTGCAGCCTCCCAGTTTGATAACCACTGTTCATTGGAAGGACTGTCTTTTCTTGTCAGTTCAGAGAAAGTTCTGAGTTACCTTTACTGCCCTTACTTGGCAGACTTTGGCTAAAGAAGTAGAAGCCTGTTGATTGGCCAGGCCTCGGTCACATGCTTCCTCCTGAGCTAGTGGGCGGCGCTGAGCAAATTGGAGTGCAAAGACCGCGGTCCATCTCGTTAATGAAGTCTTACTGGAGCACAGCACAGCCGCTCACTGAGGACGGTGCCCATGACTTCAGCTGCAGCAGCAAAGTTGAGCAGTTGCAGCTGAGATCAGATGGTCCACCAAATCGAAAGTATTTATTGTCTGACCCTTTACAAAAGACTTTGGCAATTCTAGGGCCAAGGGTACATTAGCTTGCTCAAGCGGCCTTCACGAAACCACAGACTGGGTGGGTTAAATAACAGGGATTTATCGTTTCTCGATTCTGGAGGTTAGAGGTCCAAGATCAAGGAGCAGAAAGCTGTTTTCTTCTGTGATCTCTTCCTGAATTGCAGATGGCTTTCTGCCGTCTTCTGTACTTGCTTACGTACAAATATACTAGATTAGAGCTCACCCTTAGGGTTTCATTTTCCACTCATTGCCTCTCTATAGGCACTGTTACCGAATACAATCACGTTCTCTATTTGGGTGCTCCGTCTAGCACCCAACAGGGGAATTTGGGGGGCGATACAGTTCAGTTCATGAAAAAAGGAGTATGGCTGCGAATGGCTATGACACATGCTCCCCTCGGGGCTTGAAGTGATGAGAGTTAACTTTCAAGTGGAGGCAGAGTTTTACCACCAATCTAAAGGAGAATGGATGCTGTGGCAAAAAGGTTGCCCAGTCACATATCACCATGAGTCTGAATCCTTGGAGGAGGAAAATGTGTGTTGACTAGAAAGAATTCTGAATTAAAAAATCATGTTTTGTTGTGGGGCGCACTGACCTGCTGTAGAGATAATCAAAATAATATATTAGCGTAAAAGCACATACAACTGTTTTCAAATGTGAAATAAAAGAGCAAAACCAAAGGTCATAAACACCCTTTTTCCCCCTCTGCAACACAATTTGAGTTACCATTTTTGGAGATTCTGAAATTAAAGATCCTGGGAAAGCAGAGAATGTTAACAACAAGGTGCTTGCACATAGTGGGTTTGCATCAATAATGTGGATCTCTGCGAGGACCAAAAGTCCACCATAGCACCTTAGGAAGGGCTCTTGGGGTGGGAGACATGTAGGGTCAAGCTGCCACAGAAGGAAAAACCAAGCTAAAGGCACAGCGTGCTAAGCCTGGGGAGAGAATCCTTCTGCCGGAAAGCCAGAAAGGGGAAAACAAGAATGACTCAGTTTCTAGAGCTTTGCTTCCCTCATGGTTTCTAAGAAGAAAATAATCCAAATAAATGAGGAATCAGTCAGTGTTGAGAGTTGCAGGTGGAATGAAGAAGGAAAGGAAATGGAAGAGAATGACAGTGATCTGGGAGCGTAGTCCACAGAACAGGGATCCTGGGGAGCATGTCCAGGTTCAACTTTAATGACGTTTCACAACTTTAATGAAACTTCACAGCCCCTTATATGCCCCAGCAAGGAAATGTTACAATGATGTAATAAGGATGTAGCAAAGTGTACCTGACATGCAGCAGGGAGGTTGCAGGGATGCGGATGATAACATAGGAATTTACCTGTGGGGGCAACAGTCATCACTAATAGGTCATATGTCTCTTGGGACATTCCAAAGAGGTTAGGAAGCTGGGTTGCAGGTGAGAGATTCACTGTTGCCCAGCCTCTAGTGTGCCAGAGTGGGCTAGAGAGATAGGAGCTGTTCCTCTTACCTGAAGTTCCATCTCTCTACCTGTTTCCATATTCCACAAGCCAGTGTAGCAGTTTTCAAAGTGTGGTACTCAGAGCACCAGCCTCAGTGTTACCTGGGGCTTGTTGAGATGCCACGTCTTAGGCTCCCCCAAAGGATGACCAGATCAGGAACTGTGGTGATGGGATCCAGCAATCTGTTTCAATCAGACATCTATTTAAGAATGTGGTGTGCTTGTGGTGTCACAGTGGAAATTAATGTGAAAAACTGAAGTGTTATTATTCGGGGGGCACTGGATATTGCATGAAGATGGCCATGTCAATAAAACACATGTGTAGCAGCTCTGAAGGTAGTTGCAAGACCTATTACCCAAGTAGGAGATTGTACTTCCAGCAGCAGCCAGGATCTTGGCAGCAGCTGCAGGATTCATGCTTTCTGATTTGCTGGTTATTGGGAAAACCATGCAAATTTGGGTGAACTGGTAATTATACCCGTATGGCATGTGAGAAGCGTCTGTGCTTTTAGAAAAAAAAGAAAAAGATGATTTCTTTAAACAAAATGGTACATTTGTGAGAATGAGGTCACAAGGGCACCTGAGAAAAGATGTACAACAAAATGACCAGGAAATATGACCAAGATTGTAAGAAAATGTGATGGGAGGAACTTGCAGGTATGTGTGCAATCTGTGGCTGGGTATCTTCTCAGAGAAGAATGGACATGAACTCAAATTGCAGTCTTGGGTGTGGAATGGGTGAACTTTGCTTCTCCTTCAGTCAAGCTCATCTTCCATATTCTCAACAGTGTCAATACTGGCTCTTGGTGATGGTGGTAACAAATCTTACCTTTTTATGTATGAGGCACAAGCTGATGTCTGCTGTATCAGGCTCTGCTCTTTCCTGGTGTGAGGGAAGAATAGGGAAAATGTCTTACAGGACTGATTAGAAAGACAAGATTGATCAACACTTGGATAAATAGTGAGGTCCATCCTTGACCCCATTGCTTGATGTTGAGGTTTGGTTGTGTCGTCTGTTTGGTCAACGGGATCTTAAATCTTGTTAGGTGAGCAGACACTTGCCATGCGTTTGTATAGCTGGATTCGTCCTGTTTTCTAGTGACCCCCGAAGCCATTGCCCCTTTTGTTTGGGTCCCTGGAGCAGACCTATCAGCTGGAGCAGAGGTACTCAGGGCATGCTGTCAAGGTCAGCCAAACCACATCCAGTCTGCAAAGCCAGGAGCATGAAAAGTGATGCTAAAATCAGGTCCAAAGGGGCAGAAGCCGTCAACCAACAAGCCACAGGGTAAAAAAAAACCCTCTTAGAATGCAGCTTTTGCCTCCCAGGTTCCCTCACCCGTGCGTAGCAGTTGCCACTCAAGTGCAGTTCAACAACTGGGTTTTATTAGCAAGGGAAATTAACCAGGAAAATGAAAAGTCCTCAGAGTCACAAGTGGCCAGTTATCTTACCCACTCACCATTCTCAGCCCCAAAGGTCCCAAAGACACATGTCCAAGATGGTGCCCTTTACCCCTCCTAACCTGAGGCAGGCACTGCGAAGTCCAGTCTTTCCATGGCGTCTTCTCTTCGCTTTTTTTCCAGTGTTCTGTGAGGCTCTGCTTCTCCAGGACTTCAAATTTCTTCCACAATTGCTGATGCACAAATCAACTTTTCAAATCCCTGTTCATCTCCAGGTACCAGCTCACTATGCTACCATGCTGCGGTGCTACACTCTCGGCATCGGTTACTCTTCTGTCGGCCACCATGGCTCCTTGCTACCATCAACTCTCTCTCCCAGAGGGTTTCCCCTGGCAGGCTGTTGTTCCCTCAGTCTGCTAGTCTCATCTCTCTCCTCTTCTTTTTTTTCCCCTTCCTATCCCTACTCCTTCCTTTTATCTGCCTTTTGGTGCTTCTTGCTTCTTCTTGTGTGTCTTTCTCTCAGCTCCCACCCACCAGGGTATTTTGGTGCCAATACAATTTTCACCTGCGTCACTCACAACCCTCTAGCAATACTAGTTTTGTAGTAGTTAAGATGGGGGATGGGGGTAGTATTGTAGCACTGTTGTAGCAACAATTGCCTGATACATCAGTCCCACATTTTGTATTTGGAGCACACTGAGGGAGAATTAGCCAAGTTCTACTTTAAACTCAGAATCATCTTTCCTGTAAAACCTGCCTCTGCATGGTTTGGCCTCTGTCTCTAGCTCTGATCTGGTTTCCACTGATGGATGAAATGAATTAGACTGAGCAGGGTTGTAAGTTCATGGAGATGTTTGGGACCTTGTGGCTTTTGCTGGTTTCCTACTTATCTTAAGATATTCTAACTTCTGCTCCGCCATAGCATTCCTGGGGAAACATGACTTTGTTTTTGTCCTCTTCTCTTTGAAATTAGTAGGTCCTCTGGCTGGTGTGGGAAACCACAAGTGTTGGGTTAACGGGGTTGCCACGAAAGCTTAGAAGCATTTTGAGATTTTACCTTAAGTAACTAAGCATTACTTCATAGGGTCACCATTACTGGATGTGGACAGGATGTGAAGTGAGAATCAGTTATTTGCCAAAATCATTTTTCCTCTATGTCTTTAAACATTTGTAAATATCCAAGATTAGTCTTAGAGTAGACACAGCTTTGATTCAGGTGCTTTTGATGTCACATGGTCACAGTCACATTTTAGCATCTTGGAAGAGTCAACTTTAAGAAATTCTTCAAAGGAACTGCTGACATATTGATTTGAAAGAGGAGTTAATGCCTATCAAAATTTTATGGCTCTAAAATATATGTGCAGCAGAGAAAAATAACCTTAAGATACATTATATTTAAAAATGCAATCAGAGAATAGCCAAATGAACACATGCATCTAAACCTTCACCAGTGCAAGGTGAGAGCATGATGTATTGATTTTACATCTCCTTTTAAGCATGCTTATAACAACAGAAAATCTAAAATTAAGTTCAAAATCACAGTAACTATCATTTATGACTCGATTGCATCATGGTAACGGAGCTGTGGATGGCATTTACATACCGCTAATAATTTTTAAAGATAGGAAGATTAACAACACAGACAAATTTACCTTTACCTTCCTACAATTTTTATGATAAGAAACCAAATTTGTCTCATTTCCTAAATGTGTCTCCTGCAATGAGGTGTTAAGAGGCACATTTATTTCTGAAACCATTAGTCTGGGGCTTTCTACTTAGCAGTGCTGTATTCCCAAAGCCTCCAGCCTGCAGTCTCATTACTGTCTAGTACGCTGCATCCAAAGTGAAGTCTGTGGACCTGCAGCATCAACCACACCAGGGGGTTTAGCAGAAATGCAGAGTCTCAGGCACTGCCCCAGACGTACTGACTCAGAATTCATGTTTTAATGTCTTAGCTGGGTGGTTTGTGAAGACATTCAGCACAAAGCACCAAAATCGATTTGACCTCCATTGCCTGATCTAATCCTGGTGCTTTCACCTCCTAAGATGCTTCTGGCCCCCCACCCTTATATAGGGCATCTTCAAATGTCCAGGTCCATGGAAGCAGGTGCTCAGCACATCTCTTTATTTGTGGGGCTCTTGAAGAGTGAGGGAGAGAACTTGAACTTCGTCCGTAGCTCCCTGAGGTGGGTGGATAGAGAACGACCCCTGAGTGTAAATGACTTTGTGCTGTGAACCGGAAGGCTGGCCCGGGCAGGTGCAGGGATGGAGGGCTCTGTGGGCAGCTATCACAGGACCATCCGAGTCCGCTTCTCCCCCGCAGGCCTGCAGTCCTTGGGAGGGGCTGGCAGAGGAGACATATGGGGTCTTTAGGGTCCGGAGAGCTTGTCAAGATCTCACTTTGAGCCTCTAGGCTCAAGATTTCTTGACTTTAAACTGAAAAACATCTTGTTGATCGAGTACCCACGTCTACCCCAACCTCATGCAAATCGAGTCCCTATGAGAGGTCATCCTGCTCGATCCTGGGACACCCATTCTCCTGTGGACCAGGTGCCAAGCAAAGTCAAGGGTGAGTAGGCAGGAAAAAGCAGCTGGAACTGGCATATCCACAAGTCCCTTTTTCAACCAGCCCGACACTCAAGTCTTGTGCTATTCTTTTTAATTTTCTCAGTACTGTAATTGTAAATGAAAAGAAATATTGCAACACATCCAATTATAACCAGATTCCTGTCCCCCAGGACTCATTGAAGAGAAAAAAAATGTCTTTATGGCTGTGGGGAACCATTCATCTATCTCTGTACTTCCAGCTCCACATATGGCTCTTTGCTTTTGCCAGCGATGCACTTGATCAAGTCTCAGTTAGGCATTCTATTATACATCAGCCCCTGAAATATTGATTTATAAGCACCTTGGTTAAAACCCACTGAATAGAATTTCTTCGGTTTCCAATCCTGGGCTCATCTGTCATTTCCAGGGGAATGTCTAATTTGCATGCAACTTCTCTTTGAAGGTCAAAAGCGGTATATGTTTGGGGGAAGCAGAAAGGAGCAAACTGTTGTTTGAAAATGAGAAATTAAGCATCTTGGAGTTTTTGTCGATGTTCTGGAATTCTTAGGAATGAACTTCAAGTCACCTTTCCTTATGCAGACCATCTCATCTATACTCTCCCTGATGCTTAATATATTAACGATGGCATTAGGTATATTACTGCAAGGCGGTAGCATGTCTATGCGGAATTAAAAAAACTCATAGAAACAGAGACTAGAGTGGTAGTTCTTAGGGACTGAGGAATGGGGGAGGAGGGGAAGACAGGTTGATCCTAGGGAAAAACTTCCTGGAGGGAGGTGCTGGGGGCTTCAAAGCACAGTCTGGTGATTATGGTTAATGATACTGTATTATACACTTGAAAGGTGTCAGGAAAGTCGATCTTAAATGTTCTCCCTGCACAAAAAGAGTGGTTATTATGTGATGTGACAGAGAGGTAGCTACAGTGGTAGTATAATCATTTTGCTAAAAATGGGTTTATTTAATCAACACATGAAATACCTTCAATGCACACCACACTACCTATTAATGATATCACAATAACTTGGCAGGAAAAGAAAAAACAGCAAATTCTGTCACATGCTACAACCTAGATACTTTTGAAAACATTATCAATGAGATAATGTGAATAAAACGAATAAATAATTCCACCTGTAGGAAATATCTAGAACAGGCAAATTCATAGACAGAAAGTAGATTAGAAGTGACCAGGAGCTAGTGGGAGGAAGAATGGAGAGTGACTGCCATGTGGGTAGTAGGTGTCCTTCTGGGGGTGGTAGAAACCTCTGAAACTAGGTAAAATTTCAACATTGTGAAGGTCCTAACTGCTAATTCATTATACACTTTAAATGACTAATGTGGTAAATGGTACGTTGATTATTTAGTATGATATTATCATACCGTTCATATGATCATAATGAATGAGATCATCTCTCTCCACTTGACTTTCTTCTGTGTTGGCTCCAGCCATGTTTCTTCTGCCATGGACAAGATGCCTGTCAGGAGACAAGATGGCTGCCAGTAATGCTAGTGGGGAAAGGTCATTGATCCATATTTTCAACAAGTGCGTTGTTAGAAGGGCATTGATCTGGTTCTTGCTGGTTGCCCTTACCCTTCCCAGAGCTGACCATGTGGTCGGAGTGATGTGATGATCTGTTAAGCTGAGGTACACATGCTATTTCATGGGAACCAGAAAAAGGGATAAACTTTGGAGGGGTTGAATAGAGTTCACCACATTGAGAAAGGGAGGCAGCAATTTCCACAAGAAAGAAAAATCATGGATAGGACCCTTGGATTTCTGGATGGAGTGAGAGCCCATTGTAGGGGTATCTTTGGTGCCTGCTGGGGAGGTCACATATACCTTGTTGACAAGAGGTCTGTCCTTTACCTAGAGGTTAACAGTAAGATATAAAATACACTGCAGCATAGAGGTCTTATTACTTATACAGGTCTCTTGCCTCGGTATTTCTAAATGTTGTGAATTTGCAGCTGCTCAGTAAGACACAAGGACTCTGATTGAAGTGCCGGTTAGTTACCGGTGCACCAGGGTCCCCAAGCCAGGTCAGCAAGAGAGACCCCAGCAGTCTCTGTGACAACCTTTTATAGGGCAAAACCACCACCGCCCCCTGTTGTGAAGCAAGCACGCAGGTGTAGGACATGTTCCCGTAACTGTGGGTTTCCAGTAATGCTGACGTCCATCATCTATCAGGAGGACAATGCTGGCATCATCATCTATCAGGTGGACAAGATGGTTGTCAGAAACAACCAGGAATAAGGGGAGGCAGAAACAGGATGTCAGGCCAGCCAGCCGTGCTTTCCACCGAGGGCAGGGAGAAGACACTGTTTTCAAAATGGAGGTTTTAAACAAAATGGAGTCACTTTGGTTAGTCTCTTCTCAACACTAAATAATATGAATAGGATTCCTATTCTCAATTATCAGTGATCTCAATTATCAATTTGAAACATTAGCATTATTTTCTATTATAATGGAGGATATGATCTGTGTCTTAAACATTTTTTGAGTCATCTTTCTCCCCAATTACTTCATAAGTATTTTATAAATCACTAGTCAGGGTTTATGAGATGGCTACTATGCAAAATTACAGAGGAGTTGAGTTTGCATAGGTGTATTCTCTACTCCACATGACTAGCTCCTCATAAAATCCTAGTAGTTGGGGGGACTCAGGCAGTGCACAGAGCAGTGGGGTTGGCCTAATCTCAAGCTCACCTGTTGTGACACTCTGCTCCCCCAAAAGCCACTTATTAAGCCAGAAGCTTCCCATGGGGCGTAGGAGATGACAGCAAATGGAGTTATTTCCCCACTCTGTCCTTTTAAAGGAAAGTCATGAAATCTTTACCTCCCTTTTCTTAGAGTACACTCCCCGGGAACCTCTGCAGGAAGGAGGTGGCTGGATGGCTTCCCTCACCCCCCTTAGAGACACTTTAATCAAGGTTCATTCACTGAAGGACTCTTGAGACCAACAGCTCTGTCAGTTTTCAGCATACCTCCCTACCTTCTTTCCTTCCCACCTCCCCTGTGTCTCTGAAAATCACACTGCTGGGAGGCTCTCCTGATCATCAGGGGTACTTTCTTCCTATTGCGAAATAACTCCCTGAATGTGGAGCTGCCCAGGGAGTCATCTTGGTCATCATTTCCCTCCTGCTTTATTTCGCTGGCCAGTGAGAAGGTGGGGGAGCTGATGACAGAAGAAGCAGTTGTCAGGGCAGATTTGAGTGCAGGAAATGATAAACATTGATTTCACAGTCTGTCAAGGCTCCCATTAAAAATACTGTACGGTAAATTAAGACAGACCACTGAGTTGGAGAATATAGTGGCCATGTTGATCACATGTTGAACCTAAAGCTGGTCTGGAAATTTCTCTCAGATGTGCTACATGCAAAGTTCACAAGGACTTGTCTAAGATGTCTAAAATGCTCACATGATTATGCTTATGAAACCCTGAATTTCTATATGTCTTATTCGCCCTCCAACAAGATATAGGAACAGGAACCGTAAAGACAAATTTGCTGATAATTATGGGTCTTGGGAGGCATCTCACCTTAGGAGATGAAACAGAAGTCCCACATCAAGAGGATTTAAGACCTTAAACCAACTCATGGGACTTGGGATTGAGAGCGATGTAGTGAGGTACCACTTTGTGAATTTCCCACCATAGGAGGCCTTTTTAATACATTTTTGAAAAAACAAATTAGAAATCCTCTCAATGCATTTTCTAGGTCGCTTCCTCCCGCAACAGAGGAGTGTGAATTACTAATGTGGTACTGTGGTGTCAGAAGTGGGAAAATCTCACGTTCCCTGAATCATGGAGGGAGAACTCTTCCTAGCTTTAGGAAGAATTCCATCATTCCAAAGCATGCTGCTCGTGAAGTTCCCTGTCCCAATCTTTAGAGAGTAAGATTTTCATAAAGATTTCATAAACTCTTAATTATGATAACTTCCAAATTCCTCTCTTATTTATTCTTCCCCTTTCAACACAGCAGTCTCCCATTGATATATGCTCAGAGTTGGTGGTGATGGAGGTAGGAAGGTGGGGGGGGGGAAAGATAGGCAAACACTTATCAGAGGAAACTCTGACCTCTTGGCCTGAGCAACCTGGTATTCTAAACAAAACCACTTGTCTCCCTTGACAAACTTCAGAAATTCTAACCTTAGATTTTACCTGCCAGAGAGTATTCGTTAGGAATGCGTTTGACAGGTTGGGCAGGGTGGCTTGTGCCTGTAAACTTTAGCCTATGAAGCGGCAGGGGCTAGGGATCACGGTTCAAGTCCTGCAGGGGCCCGTAGCGTAGACCTAGTCCCCAAAAAATAGCTGGGTGTGGTAGTGTGTGCCTGTAATCCTAGCTACCTGGGAAGCTGAGGCTGGGGATTGCTTGAGTCTGTGGTGCCCCGGGCAACAAGAGCCTGCGATTCTACCGGCAAAAGTAGCAAGACCTAGTCTCAAAAAAAAAAAAAGGAATGCGTTTGGCTGTGTGTAACAAATAGTGACTTAAACACTGTAAAGTCATTTATACTGTAATGGGACCTATGATTTTTGTTCTCATGGCTTCAAGATAGGTGCTGTACTTCCAGATATTAGTTCTCCATTCCAGGTGGAATGTAGGCTATAAGGTGAAGAGTTAAAGCACTTTTCCTTTGAGAATCTTTGTGTTGGAAGGAGCACCTTTCCCAGGGACATCCATCTGCTATATCTCATTGGCCAGAACGGATCACATAGCTACTCTGCACTGCAAGAAATCTGAGAAAGTGACTCTTTTAGCTAGGCACAATGCTAATTTTCTATTATCATCTAAGGTTTGTTATAAGAAAGTTCTAACACATCCAAGTGATATAGTTTTGTCTAATAAATGTGTTCCTGCTCAGTCATCTGGAAAGACATCTGATCAACACGCCCTGGAGAGCTAGAAGAAATTGGAAGACATTATCAGATTTGATATTTCTTGTCTGAATCTTTCAATATTTTAATTTTAGCTCTCTATGGAAACAATATGATTGCTCAACTTAATAAACATTTAATACAAAGCAGTTACATGCTAGGCATTAGGCTAGGTACTGAGGCTATTAAGATGAGCTTATTGAAGATAATTAGGATGATGTTGATGATGGTGATGATGATAATGATGAGGGTGATGATGATGAGGGTGATGATGTCCATGTTTCTGATACTTATTGAACACTTACCCTCTGCTAAGAACTGTTCTAAGTACTTTACTTTTATGATCTAATAAAGTTAAAGTAACACCAGGGTGTAGAATTCATTATTCCTTCAAATTTATGGAGGATGAGAACACTGACGCACAGAGAGGTTAAGTCCTGTATTGTAGGTCAGGCAGTCAGGGAAGCAGCAGATTTTAATGTGGGGCCATATTCTTGAATGTCCTTGAATCTCTAAAGGACTTAATGTTTAGTCTCAGAGCCAAGTGCCTAAGGAAATAACTGATAGGCACAGGTTATTGGTGGCCACAGTACTTATAACATTAAAAATATCAGATTACTATACTTAGAAATGGAGGGATTTTTAGCTGGATCCCCTCCACTTTGCAATAGGAAATACCCCTAGACTACAGACCAGGAGTAAGTGGAATTAAACTCTGTTTTACAACCATTGCGATATGGTTCGTCATTGGTTCTAGCAGCAGGAGAATCTTGGAACCCCTGGTGGATTTTACAGGCTTTAGTGCTCTCAGGGAACCAGGAACACCAGCACAGCAGGCAAGCAGGCAGGCAGAGCAGCAGGAGGAGCAAGGCAGAGGGTCCAGGAGGCAAGCAACAGAGCCTCCCAGCTCCCTACAAATGTTCAGGCTTTCTCTGGGCCCTCCCTCTGACATACTCTCCCCTCTGGTGTTCTCTTGCATTCTTCTCCCCCCCTCCCCCCCATGACACTGCCATTTTATTGGCTCCTCCTAGGCCCAGGTGCGTCCACTATGGGTGTGTCTACCCACTGGGCCAGGTAAGGTATGATGGGCCAGGTATACGCAATCCTAAGGGAGGGCGCCGTATCACAGGTGCTGATCATCGAGGCTAATGGCCGAAAAAGCCCACGAGCTCATTTTCCTTACAGCTCGAACCACCCTCCTGCGTTTCTTCTTCAGGCCTTTGAACTCCCTAAATTGCATCCTTCTCTAGCTAGGGTCAACTGTTCACTCTCTGCTTACACCCTCTAGTGTCTCCCTTAGCTAACAGACTCCGTCTGCATTCCTGGGAATTTGAAAACAGATTGTGTTCCAGCCCCCAGGACTGACGGTGGCATCAGAAAAACATCTCTGCTGACAGCTGAGAAAACAGCCTTCTGGGGGAGTCCCACCCCTTGAGCCCTGCTGCCTGGACTGCTTGGCACCCCCTCCAACTGGGAATGTAAAGCCCTGATGTCCCCCACATTCCTTCACCCCTTATAAAATCCCAGCACTCCTTCCCTTTGAGGAGCCGGTTGCTTTGGGGGCCTATCTTGATGACTCCCCTGATGGCCATCTTGTAAAATTCTTTCATGTGAAGACAGTTTTTGTGATTCAGAGTGTGGCTCTCTGGGCATGAGTGAAACCTGATTTGGTCACTTACAGAGTATGAGCCTGGGTTCTCCCCAGAGAAACAATAGGATAGACGGGGTGTGGACAAAGGCATTTACTAGGAGGCATCACTCTTGCAGTTGCAGAGGGTGAAAGGCCCATCACCAGCTGTGTCCTCGACTAAGGCTCAGAAAGGCTGGTGGTGCAGTTCCTATTCGAGCCCAGAGTCTGAGAACCAGGGAGCCATGTGGTGAGTCCCTGTCTGAGTCCGAAGACTCCAGAACCAGGAACCCTGTTGGCCAAGGGCTGAAACTGGTCTCCCCAGCTCAGACAAAGCAAATGCTCCCTTCTTTCACCTTTTCGTTTATTCAGACTGTTATCAGGAGTGAGTGGGCAACAGCTGTGGCAGTCCTAATCTAATTCCAATCAAGGGCTCTCAGTGGGGTGTAATCCCCACTGTTAATTGGATCAGACTCAAGACCTTCAGTTCATTGGGTGAAGCCCACCCACATGGGTGAGGATGGTCTTTACTCAGCTTACCAATTCAAAAGCTAGAAATTGGATCAAAGGAATGTTTAGCCAGCCATGTGTGCCTTCAGTCCAGTCACGTGACACATGATATTAACCACCACAACTGCCTTCTCTGAAAAAGACTCAGTACAGTTTGCAGTCCAGGACTAGCACTCATCGATGTCAGTAGTTGGTAAGACCAGAGGCTTCCTCCCTTTTCCCCACTCCCCACCAGTCCCTGATATCTAGTGCCTCATTTACATTGTTTATCCACACGTGGTCTCATGATTTTTGCATTTCCATTCTCTACAGTCTGAAGCATGATGAATATACAACAGAGATAGTAATATCAGAATTTTGGAAGCACAGAAAGCAGGAAAACATTATAATGCAGGCCATATCTGAGTTAGGTCTTATGGGGTGAGGGCATGTTTGTTAACTGGGAGAGAGGAGGGAAGACAGTCATTGCTGGCAGAAGGAACAGCATGTGTATAAAGGTAGACAAAGTTGGGAAGATGCAAATGATGGATTGTTCCTTTCTGTAGCTTCATTTCTGGAATTTGCCATACTTGGAATAGATTCATTTACTTGATGCCAAAAAGAAAAAAAAAAGTCTGTACCCTATAATCACTGCAACCAGCCTGGGCTTTTGGTACAATGTTAATTTCTCTCTTGTTCTATTGATCAGGCAAACAAAAAAATATTCTTTTAGAAAAGATTCCTTTAGAGCCAGCATTTTGCTTCGTTGTCTGATACTTGCTTTGTATAGAAATTGATTTGTTTCCTTTCTAGCTTGCTGGGGAATTTACCTTCTTTGCCCTCATTTGAGCTTATACCATGGCTGGAGATTCACAGATTGAAATATCAGGGCTGAGGGAAGAAGCCTGCAGGCTGTCTGAATTTGCATCCTGCCTCCATCTTCCCCGACCATGTGTGTCTGGGAGATGTCCTTTTTTTTTTTTTTTTTTCCTTTTTTTTAAATTTT
>PVHY01012362.1:0-44730 GCA_004024945.1 Uropsilus gracilis | reverse complement strand
AAAAGAGACAACCAAAAGAGAAAACCAAAATAAACCCAACTTAGTGGGAAAAAATTTTTGCTCTCCATACAAGTGATAAGGGTCTGATAACGAAAATACACAACGAACTCACACAACTTAACAAAAACAAAGAACCCAGTTAAAATGGGGGAGAAGAACTAAAAAGAGACTTCTCTAACGAAGAAAAGCAAGTGGAAAATGGGCACATGAAAAATTGCTCAGAGTCACTAACAATAGGAGAAATGCAAACCAAAACCACAATGGATATCATCATTGTTACACTAGTAACAATGGTCCAATTCCAAAAAATAGGCAACAACAAGTACTGGTATGGATATGGAAAGGAACACTCTTACACTGCTGGTGGGAATGTAAACTGGTCCAGCCACAATGGAAAACTGTGTGGAGGACCCTCAAGTTAATGAAAATGGAACTACCATTTGACCCAGCAATTGCTCTCTTGGGAATCTACCCAAAAGAGACCTCACTGCATGTACAAAGGGACACCTGTGCTCGGATGTGTACTGCAGCACTATTTATAATTGGAAGCATGGAAACAACCCAAATGTCCCAAAACAGATGACTGGAAGAAAAAGATGTGGCTTATAAACACAATGGAATATTACTCATCAGTTAAAAACAACACATTTGACAATTTTATATGGATGTACTTAGAAGAAATCATATGGCAGAAACAAGCCAGAAAGGAAAAAAAACAGAAACCAAGTGGTTTCACTAATCTATGGGACATAGGAAAAATAAACAAAAAGCATGAGGAAAAGTCAAAACAAGCTAACAACCAAACTGAAGTACCCAACTCCATGGGGGGTGAGGGGAGGGTGGGAATGGTCAGGGAGGGAAGACAGTGGGTAAATCAGGGGGATTACAAAGATGTGAAATATAGATATAAATCAATGAGTTTTAAAAAATTTCTGTCCTACTAAAGATCTTACATACTAAGAATATATTTTGTTGTTATGTAATAGATGGCAGAACCCATTTAGAGTGTGAAAGTTTGGGAGTCCTAGGGTACCCCTCAATCTACCCACTTTACAGCTATGTTTAAAAAATTGTATTTACAGATAGAGTACATTTTGACAGACATCCATGTGCAAAAGAAAATTTTCTTTCAAAAAATTTAACACAGACCCAAAAGCAAAGAGTAAAACTGTAAAACTTTACTTGTTTTTTAAAATTATTTATTGATTTATTTCTTACATCACCATCAGCTCCAAGGGTCTCCCACCACCCTGTCCACTTGTGCACCATCATCTTAATCTTTTGTGCCATTTCCACTTCCAATTTCTCCTGTTCCCCCCTCTTGTCTATATCTCAATTCTGCTGACAGTTTTAAATTTTTCTTGTCTGTTTTTTTTTTTCCACTATATCCCTCTTTCAGTATTTCTCCCTTTTCTTCTGGCTTATTTCTGCTAGCATGATTCAAGCTTCAAGCTCCATCCATGTTGCTGCAAATGATATAAGCTTGTCTTTATTGATTAATGAATAACATTCCACTGTACATCACATCACATAACATCACACTGTACATCACACTGTATATCACAGCTTTTTGATCCATTCATCTACTTTATGGCATTTGGGTTGTTTCCACATATTGACTATTGTATATAATGCTTCAATAAACATCCCAGTATAGGTGTTCCTTTGAATTAGTGTATTTGTAATCTTTGGGTAAATTCCTAGATGTGGGATAGCAGGATTGAATGGTAGTTCTGTTTTCAAACTTTAAGGGTCCTCTAGACACCTTTCCATAGTGGCTGAACCACTTTACATTCCCACCAGCAGTGTAAGAGTGTCCCTCTCTCCACATACACACCAACACTTGTTGTTGCCCATTTTTCTGATACGGGCAATTCTTACTGGTGTAGGATGGTATCTAATTGTGGTTTTTATTTGCATTTCCCTGATTATTAGTGATGGTGACCATTTTTTATTTTCATATGCCTGTTAGCCATTTTTATGAAGTCTTTTAAGATCATTCAGTTTTTGACTGAACTTCTTGTCTTGTTTTTGTTAAGTTGTGTGAGTTCTTTGTGGATCTTTTTTATCAGACTTTTATCACTTTTATGGAAGGCAAAATTTTTCCCTATTCTCGGTAGGACTTCTTTTTGTTTTGTTTATCATCTCTTTTGCTGTACAGAAGCTTTTTAATTTGATTAGTCCCAGCTATTTATGTTTTCCTTCATTTTTTTGGCATCTGTAGCCATGTCCTGAAAGAGGTTCCTGAAATGTAGGTCTTGAAATGTTTTCCCCACATTTTTATATATATATCTTAAGATATATAGATAAGATATATATAAGATATAGATATAAGATATAGATAAGATAAGATATATATATATATCTCCTAAATCCATTACTATATATAGTAATATATATAGTAATTATATATAGATATAGATATATAGTAATATATATACTATATATATAGTAATATATATAGTATATATATAGTAATATATATACTATATATATAGTAATATATATAGATATATATAGTAATATATATAGTAATATATATATGTAGTAATGGATTTAGGAGATATATATAAATATATATATAAATATATATAAATATATATATATATTTAGGAGATATATATATATATAGTAATGGATTTAGGCCTTATATTCAAGTCTTTTATCCATTTTGAGTTGATTTTTGTGTGTGAGAGGGAGTGGTCTACTTTCATTATTTTGCATGTAGTGCAAATACAGTTTTTCCAGCACCATTTATTGAAGAAACTATCCTTGTTCCATTGTATGGTTTTTACCCCTTTGTCAAAGATTAGTTGACCGTCCAAGGTGTGGCTTTATTCTGGGCGCTCAATTCTGTTCCATTGGTTTGTTTGTCTGTTTTTATTTCAGTAATATGCTGTTTTAATTATTATGGCTTTGTAATATAATTTGAATTTTGGAAGTGAAATATGCCCATTCTCTCTTTTTTGGGGGGCAGGAGAGCTTTGGCTATTCTAATTTTATTTTTATTTCATATAAATTTTAGTAATTTTTGTTCTATCTCTTTGAAGAATGCCATTAGAACTGTTATTGAGATCACATTGAATCTGTAGATTGCTTTTGCAAAGATGACCATTTTTTTTTGTTGTTGTTAAGTCTATTCATAAAACTATAAAACTTTAAGAAAAATACAAAAAATAAATCTGGGTGACTTTGGATTTAGTGATGAGTTTTTAAATATAAAACCCAAAAGGAAAATTTATGAAAAAAAATTGATGGTAGAGCATCATTTTTTTTTGCAAATGATAGTGCTAAAAACAAGTACAATTGTGAGAGAAAAATTTTCAAGAAACATCTGAAAAATTATATTTATATAAAAAATAAAAAAGAATTTGAAAACTTGATGATAAGAATGTCTACCAATCCAATTTAAATATAGGCTAAGTATCTGAATATAAACTTGCCAAAGTAAATATATAGATGTTATGAAGGCATGTGTAAAAGTCCTCAACATCATATCTCATTAGAGAATTGCAGAGTAAAACAATAATGATATACCACTACAACTTTTAGAATAAGCAAAATCCAAAATTCTAACAACACCAAGTATCAGTGAGAGTATGTAGCTACAGAAACACTTTCACTGTAATGGGAACACGAAATGGCACAGTAACCTTGGAAGACAACTTTGCAGTTCCTTACAATGCTAAAAATAGTTTTACTATATAATCCAGCAATCATGTTCTTTAGTACTTACACAAATATTGAAAGCTTGTGCCTTTATGACATCCTGTACACTAATGCCTATAACAGCTTTATTTGTAATAGCAAAATGTGGAAGCAATCTGGATATGCTTTAATAGGTGAGTGGATAAACAAACAGCAGTAAATCTATACATTTGATAGAACATTTTTTTAGTAATAACAAAAAATGTACTATCAAGTCACAAATAGAAAAAGTCTTAATGCAATTTCAAAGTGAAAGCAGTCAGTCTGAAAAGACTACCTACTACATGAGTCCAATTACATCACATTTTGAAAAGAACAAAACTATAGCTATAGAAAAAAATCAGCAGTTTGCCTCAAGTTTGGAAAGGAGGCAGGAATAGGTCATACACAGAGCACATTTAGGGCATTGAAATTAACACATATAATATCATAAAGGTGGTTTCATGACATTATAAATTTGTCAAAACCCATAGAGTGTACAACACAGAATGAACCCTAAACTAACAACTCTGGTTAATAATAATGTAGCAATATTAATTTTTCAGTGAGTGTGAAAAATGTATCATGTGGATACAAGTTAATAATAGCAATAACTGGGTGTGGATATTGGTGGTGGTGGTGGAAGGAATGTGTGGGAATGTTCTGTAATTCTGCTCAAGGTTCTACCTAAAACTGCTGTAAAAAAGTCAATTGCCTTAAAATGGGTTGTTAGGTATAGCAAAATTGAATTTAAACACATGTACTTTAAATACAAAGCATCATATGACTAATATTAAAAGCATTTTTATAAATTCATGGTCAATCAGAGATTTTATCATTATGATATGAAAACAAAAATCTAGAGAATTCAAGTTTAGTAAGATCTATACATTTTCATCCAATGCTTTAGGTTAAATAATCAACTGACATTGAAGTTCAATTAACTGTACATATCAAGGTAGGAAAGATAAACCATATGTCTTAAAATTCGCTCACTTATTAACTCAAATATGAATAAACCACATGCTGTTAAATGAGATAGTAAAAGTTACAAAAAGTTAAAGAGGAATTATAGAGTAGAATAACAAGATAATACTCTTAAGAATCTTCCACTAAAGGGAAATGGGATAAAAGAAACCATATAAATTTATTGCTGAGTTCTAAAGCATAAGAGAATTATCACTATTAATCCCTCATTAAAAATAATCTGAAAATAGAAAGTGGGACATAGTGACTCATATGCATTTTTTAAATGTAGAGATGTCCATGAAAAATGCCTGCTGAACATTGGGAAGGTAGTTGAGCTATTCTAGAGTTCATGTCCCTAGCCTGAACCAACACAAATGCCAACTATCTTGGATAAAGGAACCATTTATTACATGAGATTCAGATCTTAAAGTGCAAACTTCCTTTTTATTTATTTATTTATTTATTTTTGAGTCTTGGTCTCATTCTTTTTGCCCGTGGAAAAGCAGGCTCTCATTGCCCAGGGTACCACAGACTCAAGCAATCCCAGCCTCAGCTTCCCAGGAAACTGGGATTACAGACACACACCACCATGCCCAGGTATTTTTTTGGAACTAGGTCACGCTACGGGCCCCAGGTGGGACTCGAACCACGATTCCTAACCCCGGCTGCTTCATAGGCTGAAGCTTACAGGCACGAGCCACCGTACCCGGCAAAACTTCTACCTTGGAAGAGAGATTTCACTTATAACTCACCTACAACATATAATTCTGATTTTATTGAGGAAAATACACATTGCATCATAAAATTCATTTGGCATAGAAGAGGTTTATAATTAAAGATAGGGAAAATGTTTAAATGTAGACCTTTTATAAACTCTAGATTTGCTAATAATAGATTGCAGAAAACTGATCTCTGCAGAGTTTCCTCACTGAAATTTAATTTGGTGTTTTTTCCTGAAATCATCAGTACTTCCATTGTGTTTCTACAGAGTTTCCTATATTCACCCCTAGTTGGAATATTTTAGTTTCTCTCAATGTCACTACTTGCTCTCAGATCTGTTTGCTAAATATTGCATTCAAAAGGGGGTCTGGTCCTTTTGGCGATTGCTTTATTTTTGGCGATTAATATATACTCCTCTTCTAGATATACCATCAGGATTCATTGATCCTCTTTTTCAATTGTTTGGCTCATAAACCAGAAACTGTTTCCTAACAAAGAAGTTTGTCGTTTTGAGTCAATTAAGGACATTAAAGTAAAGTTCTTCATACACATCTTTCTGAAATACCAATAACTTGTCAATAATCTTCAATCATACGTACACATACCCACACACACATGATTTGTTGCCAATTCTAAGATTTCTATTTGGTGCTTTTTGAAGAAGATTGGTTTATATTGTAGCTTGATCTGCTTAAGTGTGTTTGGAAAAATACTCAAATTACATGTGTGGTTTGATACTTCTGGGAATCTTTCCATATTCTGAAATAGTTTATATAAATCAAAAGAGTTGGTGTAAGACTGAAGATTGGACTTAATTTTGTATTTATTCTGTACAGGTTACCTCTAAGGCAGTGATGATAAATATGTTCTGTATTTGTATTGTTTAATACTGTAGCCCTGAACTACAGGTAGCTATTGAGCACTTTAATTTGACTAATGAGACTGAGGAACTGATTTATTTTAAATTTATTAAAATATAATCTAAAAATCCACCTCCAGGCTCTAACTATTGATCTACATTAGACAATGTAGCTTTCAGCCTGTTAAGGTGGAAGTTCAACAAAGGTACAGTTGAAGTTACAGTTGTACAGAAAGAAATATTTCTGTCTGAATGAAAACTCTGCCATTCTGTGTAATACATAGATTTTAACAAAAATAACTGTATTTTAATTAGACAATTACTTCTCCCCACTACTGTATGCCCTACATACATGTTTATTCACAAACTCAGCTATCAGGCAAAAATGCTAATGTTTTCTTAAAATCTTTAGGTTAATTGAGTAGAAAATGATGTGGTTTCTAATTAGTAACAAAAATACTGTTTTCCAATGTTATGTTTCATATATTATAGATCATACAACCAAATTGCGGGTGGTATTATATTCTTACAGCATCATATCTTGCACCAAATTAGAAATGAATTTTATTCTAAGATATTATCCCTACATTTATAAAGGGTAATAGTGATGATTTGTCTAGTCAATAACTTCTGCTTAATGAAGGCTTACAGTGTTTATACTTGAGTACACTCAGCAATGTGTATAGTTGGTGTGTAAGAAGTTTTTAAATGTTCATGTTTAAAGGACTATTGTTTAATTTTCTTCCATCTGAATTTGCTTATATATGCTTTTAACCTTCTACTTTTAGAGGGTGTCTTGACATAAAATCATTGAGACATGTACAAACTCCTGTTCAAAATTGCTTAGAAAGGAACACTTCAAACAGAATACTCATTATTTATCCAATCACTATTGTCCTCAAAACCATTAGGTTATTTGATTTTAGTCACTGCTATTAAATCTTGTATAAGATCATATTCTACAATTATTTCTTTATTATTCTAACATAAAAAAAATGAGAACATGCTTTAGTATGAGAGTAGATGCATATTTGGAACAGGGTTGAGTGATTTGTAAAATCATGAACCTCAATTTAGTTTTATTTATGATTCTCCTATAAAACATATGTGTTAACCAAAGACCCTTTGCGTTGTTTAAAACATCATTATTTGACAATATTTAAAATTTCTAGTCTCCACCAGGAATAATAATATAAACTAATTTACATGAGAATTTTAGTTTGAGCTGTCATTGGTCCTAGCTACTAAGAACTGTAGTGAAAAATAGAAGGCCACGTTTATACAAATATTAATATAATTAAAATGACAGGCAAATTAATAGGGTCTCAATAAAAATGCATTTTTTTCTCTTTATTTTTAGTTTCTAGATAAAAGTGAATTTTATCTGAAAATTACAGTCCTAAGAAAATATTTTTAATATTTTTCTATGAAAACTAACAATGTAAGTAAAAGACATAGCAATCTTTCTTTTAATTCAGGTATACATGCATTGAGTGGACAAATTTAAGGGATGTGTTAGAGTAGATATGGATATTTTACAAACTCTACCAAAGAATCCCAAAATGTGAGAAGTCTCAAAATCGTTACTGTATTTTAAAGATGTCTCAGAAATAAATGGCTGTAATCCCTCTCACCAAGATACCCCAGCTAGTCAGAGTACAAAACTCAGTAAAATGGAACCCAAGGAATAGCTACAGTAAGAATAGCTACAGTAAGGAGGATTTAGAATGATCACAAATCTGTTATTAGTGGAGGCCAGAAGCTATCATGAAACTCTAAACTGGGGCTGAAATGGTCATGGTAAAAAATTTGATGACAAACACTTAACCTAAGTAAACCCAAGTTATAGATTAGGGAGTAGAAATGAAAAGCTCCAAGTAATTTTTTATTTTCAAACATCTAGTTGTAAATCTGGATACATGTAACTTATATTCTATGTCTCTGGCTTAGTTTCTTCTGTGCCTATTTCCTCATTTTTAAAGAGAAGGTTATATAACATTGATTTTTGCAGGATAGTTGTGAAAATTAAATGGGAATTGAATATATGTAAAACATTTACATTAGGCCTGGTATTTAATATGTATGTGTCCAATTAATGTTGCTTGTGATTAGTCATGGCAATTTTTTTAAATTAATTAAATATTTGATTTATATATACATTTCACATCTTTGTAATCCCTGGGGTTCACTCCCCCTCCTTGCCCATTCCCATCCTGTCCCACAGCCCCCCGCCCTAGTTGTGTCATTCATTTTGGTTGTTGTCTTGCTTAGACTTTTCTTCTTGCGATTTTGTTTATCTTTCCCATGTCCCATATAATAATGAAACCATTTAGTGTCTGTCTTTTTCTTTTTGGTTTGTTTCTGCTAATATGATTTCTTCTAAGTACATCCATATTATCATAAAATCATCTAATTTGTCATTTTTAATTGATGAGTAATATTCCATTGTGTATATATATACCACATCTTTTCATCCAGTCATCTGTTTTGGGACATTTAGGTTGCTTCCAAATCATGGTGATATTATTATTAAAAAATAATAAATTAGAAAAGACACAGAATTGCTAAAATAGACATAAAGCAGTAGAAATTTAAAATCAATATATAAATAAAAATAGCAGAAAATAGCTGAACATCTCAGGAATTTGAAGTTACTCTTGGAAGTCTCTTAAGAAGTTTGGGAGACTACTACTTAAGAAAAACAATTAACATCTGTTTATCCTTCATTATTAAAGAAGAAAATTGTTTAGCTAATTCCCTGAAACAGTACTTTAATAATCACATGCAAACCAAGTTCTCCCACTGAATAATGGGAGAAAACATGTTTTAGAGAAAACATGGGAGTATACCTTATAGACAATATTTACCACAACAATAAGTACTGTCTCCAATACACTACTGTATTTTCAATGACAAAGTACTACTTGTAAATATATGTGAGTAGCTAGTACATATACATGATATATATATATGATAGAGATGTGTGTATAAGTTTACACATATACATAGATACACAGATATACTTATGTAGAGAAATATACATATCCTGAAGTGAATTATAGAGCTGGTAATTTGAAAAAAGAGATTAAAAGAATTACTATCTATAAAGTCATTATTCTTGAGAGTTTGAGTTAATTATTTTGTCCAGTGTATCATTTAAACTTGCTATGAACAATATTTATAGGGAAATATAGTAATAGGTTATGATGTGGAGAATATAGTAGGAATGAAGTACACACACACACACACACACACACACACACACACCCTCCATTATATTAATGTATATGAGTAGGTTATCTGTAGTCCTTAGTCTCAGAGATTCTCTTTCCTCAAGTAGTCACATTATATTCAAGACGCAGGGCTATAATGGACAAACTGTAGAGCCTGGAATCAAGAGTAGAATTAAAAAACTTAGCTTTGGAATCCTGAGTAGTGACTCTATTAAACCCTAGGAAATTATTTTGAAATTCAGGCAAATTTGCTCTTCTCTAGGAAATAGACTCAAAAACTTACTGAGGTTAAGTTTTCTCTGAACTATAATGATTTCAACTCATAATGAGCATTTTTCACTTAATAGATTTTTTTAATGTAACTTTCCTTATGTCCTTAAACTTGTGAACTGAATATCTTGCTTTTCATAACTTCTTATTGGGTGAGATAGTAAGGATTAATTGTATAACTAATGTTTTAACTGAAATTTCATACTGAGATCTTTGAAAATTTAGTGCATCTGTAACACTGTGAAACCTATTGAGCCCTTCACAAAAATTAATAACCAAGTACACAAATAAACAAGTCAGCAAACTAACAAAGTTATGAGAAAATTGTAAAAATTTTGTATTTTATAGTAATATTTCAAAGGGGATAATACTGACATTGTCCTCTTTATGAGGAAACCATTCAAAACATTCAGGAATGGAGGTTCCCTCTTGTTTCTACTTTGCCATGGTATGCCAGTTGCTCGGAAATGCTTAACATCATTTTGGTTATCAACACAAACAATTATCTTCGTATTTATTAAGCCTACAGGATGTTTGGGGTTTACAAAGCCAAGTCAAAATATTCCTTGTGATTATAGGAGGCAAAAATGCAATACTGGATATTATGTTTTCATCAGAGAAATATTTGCTTTTTAAGAATTGTTTTGAACTGGACTAAATCTCTAAAGTGTTATTTGCTGTTATGGAGATAGGTATTTTGTTTGAACCATTTTTTCATAAAAGATGAGAATTCTAAAGAGACATGGAAGTTTATTCAGAACTCTCTACACTGAATATCTGTTAAATGGAACCTGGAAGATTCTGGTTCCAAATAGATAATTAAAATACATGATCCAAATTCCCTCATACAATTGCAATGACCTAATGATGAGCACATAAAAATAAGAATAATACAAATTACATTACACCAAGTGTTCAAACCAAAGTTAAAGAATAAAATAAAACTCAAACTAAAAAGTAACTGACAGAGAGAAATATATTATTTACATAATTTTGAAGTATATATTCTGATCTCAGCAAACTTCAGAGAATTGAAGATAAGTTCTCTTTCTTTCTTTCTTTAATTAACTTTGGTTAATTATAGACCCAAATGTAACCCAAGACCAGGTGAGCAGCCCAATCTGGTTTCTGAAATTAGAAAGAATGTTTTTTGCACAAATCTGTTAATGGAACAGAGAGTAAAATAATGCTGAATAAGGAATACACATCCTAACACAGAAATGGAGGTGAATGTGAAAGACAGTCTTCTCCAGAACAACTAGCAAAGTCTTTAATGACTGTGGGGATGAGTGAACATATTGAAAATGTGAAATCAGGCAATGAGACACTCAGGATATTAATGATCATTGTATTAAATAATCCCATCACTTATAGTTATCAGCCAGTTAAACCCAGGCATAATGTAGGGAAAATTAAAGAAAATTAAGTAAAATAGGAGTTTTTGCCTCAAGCAGGCTATGGATGAGAGGAAACTTCAGGTGATAAAAATTAATGTATCTCAATAAGAATAATTGGTAACAGAGATTCACGGAAGATGATGGCCAAGAGGAATAGGAAATTTATGTAGGTAATTTTCATGTCTAAACTGTTGCCACTTAAATAGGCAGTTCACCTATAATACGTTTAATCAATGGTTGAAGACGATAATCAAAATATCTGAACATATTAAATCATTTCTGGATACATTTTTATCGCACATATCCTTGACCTCTGAAAGTATATACTTTCAGAGTATATATGCAATGTAAGTTTTCTAGATATTTTAAAGGATAAATAAATAGTAATAAAACATGCAGTAAACATGTTTAGTAAGCTCAGTTCTATTAATGCACTGAAGTTCACAAGCACACACAGAGACATACACACACAGACATACATTCTAGCACAGGTTATATAGTGTAACTATCTGGATCAAGTCACTTGCTCATTTTATTAGATTAGTTAATTATGAATATTTTATAATTTACCAAACCATAACTAAAAACAAATATCTTTTCCAGATTTTGTTTGAAATTAAATATCTTTAACTTGAATTCTCTAGCTATAATCTCATTTTAGAATTCATTTTAAATAAGTTAAAAAGGAGCAAGTGTAATTTTATTCTAGAAACTGAAAGTGGGTAAAGACTTTCTGACTTTAACTATTTACACCTATCTGCCTGCTTCTCTCTCCAAAGCAGGCTACATACTCTTCATTAGCATTTTCACTGATCACCTTTACCACTGATATGCAAACATCTGCTACCAGCTTCTCTCTGCTTTCTTTCCCTCTTTCAGACCTAAAAAGAAAAACTTTAAAACACAGTTTAAACTTTCCACTCATGGGTTTTCACCACCATCCCCAGCCTTCCTAACCAAAATAGCAAACCAATTAAGACTATCAGTGCAGACTAATTTATTTCTAACAAAGTGACTTTCTAATTACTACAAAAGAAAACATGTAAGACTCAGATTACTTTAACATTGTCCAAAACCTTTCTCAGCATTGTCCAAAGTCCTCCCCCAGATTGCCCAAAAATCCTCAGTCTCTCAATTCTGATCATCTCACCAATGTCCAGTCAGAGTTCATCTCCAGACGCTTGAAGACATGTTCCTTTGGCCGCTCCCTTGACGTGCTCCTCCTTGTCTTCCACGATGTCTTCTCCTTGTCATCTTCATGGTCACAGGAACTCCATGGTGCCAAACCAGCAAAGTTCACTTTCTTCTCAGTCCTAACTTTTGCACGGCCTCTTTCAGACACAAATCAAACTCAGCAAAACAAACTCCAACACGGAGTTCAAATCTGCAAACTCCTTAACTGCATTCAACACACATGCCAGCCTGGGCCAGCCAAGGGTTGCAGGCCCTCGGTGGCCACATGGCCATGCTCACATGGCTCACATCTTTACAAGATGGCCGATTCCCATCTCTCCTCCACTGGACCTCTCTCTATCCAGTCTCCATATTTGAATCTGAATCCAATTGAATCCTGAATCGAATCTGAATCGAATCCTGAATCGAATCCTTCTCTTTGTTTGCACACCCTTTATATACCCTGATTTCCCGCCTTCCAGGAAACCTGTTTCACCTTGACCATTTCACTTCTTTCTCCCCCTGCATCTCCCTGAAGGGAAATTCCAACTAAGGTCATTCTCCCATTTTAGCATACCTGTCCTTGAGATCTGCAATCTTAAACAGGGGACAATGGGGGGGGGGCACACCCTATCAAAACCTCTTTCAAAATACTGTTTTTAACCTACAAATAACTATTACTGTACACAAGAAATGAACATAATTGAATTTATCAACATTAATCTCAAATAAATATAGAAAGCATTTTCTAAATTGCCTAGTATCTATTTTGTACTTATTTTGTGGTCTATAATTTTAGTTAATATATTCAAGGGTTGCCTGTATTCTAGAAGGAAAAAATAAATAACCCAGATATACCTGCTTTCTTTCACATAAAATGCATTAAAAACTCAAATAGAAAAGGACAGAAATTTATAAAATACCAAGAAAAACATATTCCTTCACAATCATACATCTGTATATTTACTCATTGATATATAAAAATACAAAGAATAGCCTTCCATTTGGTGAGTAATATAACTTTTTTTTCTATATTAGTTCACTTGAATAACTCATGTAAAGATGTTTGGTAAAATCTCTATTTGGTGGGCAATTTGGTTTTCATTCTAAGGATAGTAGAGTTCAATGTACCAAAAGCCCACTGCATAATAAGAAAATAGGGGAAAGTTACTTTGCAGCAGCATATATGAAAAAAAAAAGGAAAAGAATGTAAATTTATTTTGGGAATTTAGGTAACAATTAACTGTGATTAGAAATAGTAAATTTGATCTAGACAACATTAAGAGAATTATACTTTATTGAACAAGGGGGGTAACAGACCAATCCATCGTATTTATGCACACCTAGCTATACTAGTGTTACATGACCTCTTGAACTGGGACCTTGTTTGCCTACATTCCTGTTATTGACAATACAGTCTCATAGGAATTACACAACTCATGGTGAGTCAATTGCCAGTGAGAAAAAATTCCTCCAGAATGCTTTCTGCCTTCAGGCAATGGTTCCAGGACAGCTAAAAGGTGATGGCCAGGCAGATGGAGGTGGCAGAGGACCTGACCTAAAAGTGAGAAAGTGCCTCACCTAAAAGAGTATCATTAGCATGTCAACATATACTCCTTAGTAGAGACATCGGATGCTAATGAGGCATAGGATGTATGCAGAAGCTTGTAACCCATGTGAGTATGTCCCAGTGCAGCCCAACCTAAAGTCTGTTACGATGGCTCCCCACTACTTCATACTGGTAACTGGCCCATGAAACCAGGATCCCTGGGCTCTCAAATTAAGAGTGTGACTCAGTAAAGCTACCACCTCTCTCCAATTACATGATCCACAATAAACACTCCTCACTTAAAACATAGTATTATCTTTTTCAGCATTATGGAGGATTAATTGACAGAAGTCAGAAAAAGACCCTTCAGTTTCTGTAACATTAGAAGCATGATAGAAGTACAACTTTATACCCTGACAGCATGGCTGTTCAATCATGTTCTAGGAATGATTTCATTAAACAACTACAGCTATTTTTCCATTTCACCCCAAAAAATGAAATTTTTACTCCTCAAGGATATATAACATTTAACATTTATACTTTTCTTTATTTGCTGAATGTGGCCTTGTACATAATGCTTATCTAATAAGTATTTAATGAAATTATCACTAATTTATTTAAAATATGAAGCAATGAATAGTAATTATATTTAAGTCCAAAATACCATATTCAAAACCACATCTTATTTAATAAGTGCACACATTTAATTGTTTGTATTTAATCTTGCATACATTTTCCAGTATCCAGCCAAGCTGATGAGCTCTGCTTCACTGAGCATAGCACAGAGTCCTTCCTCTGTTCCCCAAGGTTTCTGTGTTCCATCAGGCATTAAAGGCGTAAGCAGTACATCAATAAACTCTGGTCTAGATTCAATTCACTTTCCTGTCATTCATGTGAAGCTAAGCCCCAGGTAACCCCTGTCTCCCACTGGCATTCAAGTGGAGTCAGTTCCTTTTCTGCCGTCAAGCAGGAATAGTAGTTGCTTACTAACATATCTATGGCTTTTATCATTCAGATAAGTGGAGAGATTGCTTCAGGTAGAAGGGAAATAGGAAATTTAAGTGGAAAAGATAGAAAGGGGAATCAGTAATATTACTTGTTAACTAGCTACTGGGGGAAATAGATGAACAAAGGCGATTGTACTATCTTACCTAAGTAACTGGGGGTGAAACTGGTCCTGGCAAGAACACAGATGTCCAGAAAAACCAGTTTGGAACTGCCAACAGTCAAGATTTATAATGTCAGTAAACTTTGTTTAACAGTATTTTTTTAAAGGCATGGTCTCATTTTTAAGAATTTAATTACAAAGTATGAACATAAGATGTCCTGGGATTGACCTTGTCCCTCTTCTAGCAAATAAGAGAACAAAGTATTTGCATAGACTTAAAGTTTGAAACAGCCACAGAAATCTGATGCTTGAGAGTAAGGTCAATCTTTTCTCCTCAACTAATGACCAAGCTGCTGGACAGAGATTGCTTTTGCCTTGCATCTCCGTAGTACATTCTTACAAAGAGAAGATTAAATCCCGGGATCCCCCTTCCTCTGTGTATAGATAACATCAATTGAGCTTTAAGCCAAAAATCACTTCAATTAAGAAGCCTTGTGTAAAGAATAGTTACATTTTTAACATCAATGACAACCTGTTCCTACCTATACAAACAAAGTTCAAAAATGTATTTGTTGAAATAAGTCCTGAAGAGTTAAATGCAGAAGTCCTGAACCCTTATTTTGTGCAGGTAAGCAGCCACCAGAAATCGTGCCATTCCAGACCTGTGCATACCAAGACACTCCCCAAGATGAGAGCAAAATATACCCCTGAGCATATGAAGCTTAATTTGGTCACTTGAGTACTCTAAGGATGGGCACAAGGTCCCACAGATGTCGAGGGTGGGTACAATCCTGCCTCTTCAGAGCAGGTACCAGCAATCTAGGGATTGCACAGGGGACAGACAAGTGGTTGTCCCCAGTAATGAAGTCAGTTCCTGCCACCTGTTCAAGTTGTGGCTTCCTCTATACCCCTTTCCCTGAAGTCCCTAAAGGAAGTAATGACCCAAGGATCCTGTCTCTCAACAATCTTCTTCTATCTTTCCCCAAAGGCACTTTTATTAACAATAGTAACATTGAAAGCAACATCAAAAAGTTGTCTATCTCCTTTTATTGTTTTTTAATTTTAATTTTAATTTATTTTGTTCTTTAGATCACAACCTCGGTGTTTTTTTGTGATACCCTCCCCTTCCCTCCTCCCTCTGTTGCCCCTTTTATTCTCTCAAACCCCACTCTTTGTTGTTTACTAGTTGTGCTAATTCCATTAGTCTCTTTCTTTCCTGTGTCAGTGTCCTTTTACTGGGTGAGGGACTGTGTTGTGGAACCAGGCAAGGCTTGCTGGCAGGTTTTCAGTCTTAAGTTTGCATTGGGCAGCCAGTCTGTATTCATTTGTGATCTGTCCATGTTTTCTTGTTGCAAACTGTCTTCTCCAATCTCATCTCCGCTGCTTTGCTACTTTACTTTATGGTTCCTGTGTCAGATTTAGGGAGTCTCACCTCCAGCCAGTGTTAGTCAGGAAGTTTCTCTGTGAATACAGAGAATGGCCTTTGAAGATCATCTTCTCTACCTCGGTTTGCAGTTTTGATGTAGGGCCAACTACCCCATATTTGGTTATCCCCTCCACTCCTGTAATGTGGGGAGGGTGCGTTGCTCTCTTTGAAGTCAGCTCCAAAATGAAGTCCCAGGTCTTCTTGTCCCAGTGAGCACATAAGTGCGCATGGTGACATCGTGTCTCTACAGTTGTTTCTCTTGTCTTGCATGCACTGGTTCTCTCGGTTGTCCATCTGCTGTGTCCATCTCAGGTTTTGGGCTGGATTTTTGCTTGACCCCTCACCTGTTCTATGTTGGGGTTTGTATTGCACATGTTTTTGATCCTCTGAAGTTTAGCTGGAGTGAGAGCAAAATGGAAGGGTGTCACAACCACTCCCACTTGCCTGCTGCTGGTACCTCCCTGCGTGGGGGTGAGACTGGACCTGGATTGCTGAGCCTGTGTCCTCCCATGCTTCCCTTGGGCTAGGAGCAAAGGGCAACATGGCTCTGCTCATCTGAGCTTCAAATGGCTGCCCTGTGAAGCAGCCATTGACTGGTAGGTGGGGCCACCTCCTCACCCCATTCACCCTCTGGGGCTCACTTGGTTTAGGGGGCTAACCCAGGAACCTTGATTCCCTTTGGTCCTCACTGGCAAGGGAGAGCTGTCTATCTCCTTTTACAAGAATATTTTCAAATGATTCTGATAATTAATTATTAATTTCCCAAGGTAGAATGATGTAATTATACAATTATTTGTATAACTATCATTCAAATATTGGCTTTTTAAGCATTTAATTATAATTAAATACTAATGTAAATTATGGTTTCATTGAATTTATCATTAAAGTATATGTGTTATTTGGTCCTGACACAAAATTACCTTTAGGGAATAATAGCTTCTTCTTGACTGTCAGTTATTAT
The DNA here is from genome assembly GCA_004024945.1 of Uropsilus gracilis. Lineage (NCBI taxonomy): Eukaryota > Metazoa > Chordata > Mammalia > Eulipotyphla > Talpidae > Uropsilus > Uropsilus gracilis. Next base: position 27,378 of record PVHY01012362.1, on the reverse strand, counting down.
GAACTTTATAATTTTCCATTTTTTTATCTTATATTCATAACCTTTTACATGGTTCTCAACACACAGTAGGTACTTATCTGAAGTTTTGTTAAATTAGATATTTGCTTCTTTACTGAGTCATCTAAAGCTATTAGATGTTATGAAATTATTTATTTGTATGGCATTATGACATGCTTACTGTTATTGTTTTAGGAATGAGCTTAGTAGAGTTAGAGAATATTTGCAATGTATTCAAAGTTTATATAATGTAGGCAAGCAATGGAAGTTAAAACCCATGCTGCTGTGGGATTTCTGTCTTGCTCGAGATTGTGTAGTGATTGAGCATAGCAGCATCACAGACAGACTTGATTTTCTTTCTGGTTCTTCTGTTAACTCTGTGTGACTTAAGACACTGAGATATGAAAACAACAACAAAACATTGATGAGTGTTATATCACTATTATCAAAAAGTATGGATTTTTTAAGTCAGTGCTTTTTTACACAGTTCCTTTGATTTTGAGTTAGATGAGTGATTTTATATGTGGTGGCTACTATTTCTATTTTAATCCCTATTTCCAAAATTTTAAGTTTTCCTTCCTACATGAATGCCAACTCTAGAAGCAATAAATTGAGCCATTTGGTGAATTTTCCATAAGTCCAAATATTGTTTAAAATAGCTATTTCTCATATTTAAGTGAATTACAATAAGGTGTAGGTGTGCTTATGTTTTAGATGACACACAGTTTAGTTCTGCAAAAAAGTGTTTCAGTTTTATATCTTTTAAAATTCAACTGGAAGCTTATCTGTAGGGTAGAAACATAAGAAATTTGTTTGTTTTTTTGTTTTTTGTTTTTTTCTAATCTACAGGGGAGAACAAGCTGACTCAAAAGGAACTTAACTGATTTCCTCAGAGGTATATCTGGCAAAATTTTGAAAAATAGTTCAGATGTGTGACTTGAAAAAAGAATCAACTTTTCAGATTGAGAGTAATGAGGAAGATTTCATTTTCTGAGTTTCATTTATCAATTTATTACCTTTGTCATACCTTTCTTTTTATATTTACCCATAGATAATCAAATTTATCTCTTAAATGGAAATCAAATATACTTTTGACACCACATATTTGGGTATTTATAGTATCCAGTACTGGTAAAATAGTAAGAAAAACACCGATATTATTTTTGCTTTTTAAAAAATGAATTAACAAATAGTAATATATTTATGCCCACAGACTGTGATAAATTATGTTCAACCACAAAATAATAAGGAAAACACAGATATTATCATTTTTGTTTTTTAAAAAAATGAATTAACAAATAGCAACATATTTGTGCCCACAAACTGTGACAAATTGTTTAACCACAATCTGGGACACATGAATTAAGTGTCCAGAAGTATGAAGATACTGGTTAACCATCCTAAAGTAGTTCTATCTAGATAATTTTTTTGTTCTTCATTTTATTACACTAGTGATATTAATAAAGTTTGGGGAATAGAAAAAGTCATAGATTTTAGAATAACAAGCCTGCAGTATAGTTTGTTAGTTTCCTGTTGCTGCATAGTAAATGACAAAAATTTAGTTGCTTTAAGTCATACAAGTTTATTATCTCACAACTTTTATGAGTTAGGAGTCCAGGGACTATTTGCATCCTTGAGTCATGGCCCCACAAGACAGAAAAAAATCATCAGTCGTGGCTCAGTCTCCTCTGAGTCTCAGGGTTCTCCTTCAATCTCACAAGTTGTTGACAGTATAAGGTTCTCGTAAGACTAAGTTCTCTGTTTGACTACTATCTATCAGCTAGAAGTCACCTGTCAGCTGTTGCCATACTCTTCACAGGCAGTTTTACATCATTGTTTTCATCTTCAGCATCAGTAGAAGAATCTCTGTTCTTATAATCTCTGAGTGATTTACCTTTCATCCCTAGATTTGCTTTTAGAGAATTAATCTGATTGGGTCAGGCCCATTAAAACTAATCTTTCATTTGATTAACTTAAATTTGATTTATCAGAGCTCTGAATTATATCCCCAAAGTCTCTCCAACTTGATCAATGCTATAGCCTAATTATGAGACTAATGATGCATTATTTCACTCACCAGCACTCAAATGAAGGTGTATATATATATATATATATATATGTATGTACATATATAATATATATTATTACATAAATAAATATTTATATATAAATATATTATATGGTATATAAGCTATATATGCTATAAATATATAATATATAAATATATTTTATATATTATAAATATATAAATTATATAATATACAAATACATGATTATTATATTTAATCTATCATAATAATACAATATATAATTACATATAATATATAACATAAATTTTATGTAATATATATTATACATTATTATAAATTATATATAGATATGGATAATGTATAAGTGTATATTTATATATTATACATTGTTATAAATTATATAGAGATATATATAATGTGTAAGTATATATATAGGTATGTATAGATGCCTATATATGTATCTATAGGTGTATATATGATATATATGACATATTATGATAAATATGCAATTATATATTATATATAAGTATATAGTATATAATAATATATATTATAGATAGCATAAATATAATATATATGATATATATGAAATATATATATCTGAGGAGGTAAGAATATTGAAAGCCATCTGAGAATTCTACATATCATATTGTCAGTAACCACATTTTTATCTATGTAATTTTGAGTAATATACTTCTGCTACCATTTTCCCATCTATAAACTTAGGAAGCAGTACTAAATAATTCTTCTAGGAAATTTCTAGCCTTGATGTCCTAAAGTAGTATGAGGGTAGAGAGTCCATGATTATTAGCAATGATAATAAGATACACATATAGATTTCTGGCAGCTCACAATGCACTGTAATTTTCTGGCAACAGTTTCAGGAGTTTACTTGGGTTCAGAAAGTTGCATATAAGCAAGTAAATAAAGACATCAAGAGTCAGGGCACATAGTTATTGCCTATCATCTCTTTATTCATTTGCTATGGGATTCAAAGCATAACATGGGGCATTAAAGTATTCATTGAACTATAATCATTATGGAAATTTGGAAACTTGAGTGGTTTTGGCATTAGGTAGTATTAGTGAATAAAACTCTAAAAGTTGAGGTATTTTTAATGGCCTCTCATGTAGAATTATAAACTTATATGACTATGTAATCTGTCATATTTTAAAATTGTATTACCAAGATAATAAAATGGCTAATAAAATTTACCATGAAATATATTAGCAGCAGTATATTAATAGTAGAAAAATGCAAGAATACATAAAATGTAGATGCAACAAACTTTTTAGAGAAAGAAAGTTGTGCCAGAAAACAGATAGTTTTAGAAAATTTCAAAAAGCATAAGCTCTCTGCAGGAGGGGAGGAGGGAATAACAGGGAATGGAACAGCAGGATTCTCTGTTTCATTATAACCCCATTTACAGTGTCCCAGGCTTGATTTGAAATACAAAGGTTGATCTTAAGCAACACCCCAGAAAACACAATGTGTACTTTTTTCCACATGATGTTCCATGGAACTGTTTTTGAAATGATTCTAAAAGTATTTATAGGATTAACTAACTCAGGACAGTTTGGTTCTGTGCACCCTTGAAAAATCCACAATACTAAAGCTGGGGCAACAGACTCCATCCAATCATAATAGGTTCATGTTCAAAGAGAAAGTATAAATCCTTCAGAAACATAAAGAACGCAGCAGTAATAATTAATTAAGAGGACTTCAAGGCAAGGCACATAAGTGGCGACCTGGTGAGTAGTTTAGGTCAGAGTAAAAAGCTGATCTTTTGGGGTTCAATAAGAGCTGCTATAAAAATCCTGAGCCACTTGAAATCATTGTCCTATTTAAAAAGAAATGATAAGGAAGACTGGAATGAGCACAAAGGTGATGTAGATTGTCAGGTGAAATGGTGAGCTCCCTTTACTCATGCTCCAGTAGATCAACTCTCAAAAGGGATTTACTGGGAGACTTGCTGGCTGACTGCCATAGTTCTTGGTCTTGCTGCCAGATATATTTTGACTTACAGGGAGGAAGAAAGCTTGAAATACCTTACAGAGGTAAGGTATTTCAGAGGAAGGCAGGCAGTTGCAGAATGTCATAAGATAGTGCTACATTTGGCCTTCCAAAAATCACCCAAACATCTGTCACTTAACTGAACGACAAAATTGGGTGAAAATAAGGGAACTCCTGCCCCAGTTTGATGCAACATCTAACATTTCCCACTGTTGTAGGAAAGTCAATTCACCATTTACTTGTCTTTTCAGTCTATTTGATGAAAGAGTATTTGGAGAGAGAAGAAAATGAGATTTGTAAGAAGAAACTCTATATAAACCACTGTAGTAGCAGAAATATGCATTTTGGAGATGAGTATGCCTTAACAATAACAGGAAATCTCAAGAACAGCGTCTGAGTTTAAATTCAGACACCTTTCAGTCCTGTGTGACCTGTGACAATTTAGTTTGTTTGTTCTAATCCTTGGTTATATTTATTTACTTATTGTACTTTATCTTTAAAAATAGATATTTAATGTATCATCACATAACAAAAATATCCCTTTTTTTGTGATAACCCACCAATGAATAATAGCTCTTTTCATCTTTCCTTATCATCTTTACATCAACATATAGCTTTTTGTTTCTTCTTCCCCAAAGAGATGTAAGCTCCATAAGAAGAGATTTCCATCTGTTTTGCCAACAATTTGTTGGGTTTAGAATTTTATTGAACACATAGTAACAGTCATATTTATTGAACAAACAAATCTATTCTTGTTTCACATGGGATTTGTGGGAATAAAATGAAATGACTTCAGATGAATTCCTAAGTAGGACTTAATATCAGTCCCTTTCGTATTGTAAAAAGGTCTTTTTTTAATTATAATATATGAAACATGCATCTCTGACAGGTGTTAGAATGCAAACTCTTGCAAAGTTTGGCATAGCATTCAATAAGTACTGAATAAATTAATAAATAAATAGATAATATTATCATAAGCATATGACCAACAAACAGTTGAAGCAAAAATAAAGCATCTGAGTCATACCTGACAGTAGAGGGTACATCCTTGTAGTAAACAAGGTAATAAATTATGGTTCTGTTTGTTGGTAAAATTATCTTCATCTTTCTTTAGTTAGAAATTGAGTCTGAGGCTTTTGTATCTGAAAAAAAATGCAGAATAATTTGTAAGTTATTTTAATATGCTTCCTATAATTTAGTTTACCAGAAGGATATCATGCTCCATTTCTGCTGATAACATAATTATATGTAACAGCCTTTTAAATATAGTAGTGTTTGGCTTATAGGAAAACTGATAGTCTTCTGGTTATCTACTTTTCTTTTGAAACCAATCTATTATAAATCAAAACACAAAATTACCATTATTTTAGGAATCACTACATCTACTTGCACATACTAACTTTTAATGATGACAGGTAGAAAAGTCAGCCTTTCAATTAAATTTGTCTCCTTAAACACACTTGAGGGAATTTCACAGGCTCAGTGTTCAGTTGCTGATAAAAAGAAAATGCAAAACAGAAAAAGTCATTGAGTCAAAGAGTATGGCAGCATTGTTAGTATCCGGATAGTTCTTGAATATTAAAATAAAATAAAATAAAACTATTTTAGTGTAACATTAAGATCAGTTCCAAGGTTCCTATTCTTCAAAATTTCTAAAATTTGGAAGTATGGTATCAGTCAATTCTAACAGTAGATACACTTATCTAAGGTATTGCTAAGAACAGAAATCCAATTTGGCTGTTTTATAAAGTTAAAAGACTGGTATGTTGGTGAGATAAATTGGAATGATGATAAAAAGAGCTTAATTGTAGAAGTTGAGTATCCTAAGAATTAAAATGGGTACCAGAAGATTTAAAAAAATTCAGTTATCAAGACAAAAATCCAAGTCAAATAGCAGCAAGATTGATTATAGAGTTTCCAAAGTGTTCTTTAGTTCCTATGAATAATTCATATTGAGTTTGGTATTGGGAAGAGCCTGAAATGACAGTAAAATGGGACTTAATGTAGATTAGGACTCCTAAAATAGAAGGTCCAGCAAGTTTAAAACATATGACCATATAATTAGTAACAAAAGAAAACTGGATATGGTTCTCCAAAGAATCATATGGCTAATACAAATTTCCTAAAGTCACATTTGCAAAAATTACATATTTTTAAAAAGAAAGATAAATGATTCTTTAAATAAATTCAAATTACCAGAAAGATATAAAATTGATATAAATAACTTTTTGTTTTGAGTTATTTGAGCTATTAAGTTCCTGACATGATGACCAATCACCACCTAATACAACAATGTGCAAATTCTACAAGCAAGGGTATTATCATATGTAAAGATAGGAAGTCATGAACATCAGGAAATTGACTTCAATACATTATTACTCTCTAACATACAGACCTCATCATGTGTTACCAGTAGTCTTAATAATGTTGTTTATGGAAAATGATACTGTCTTGAGTCATGTGTATTTATTCGTAATGACTTTATTATACTCTATTCTACAATGCATCTCTTTGACTTTCATGTTCTTAAGATATTGCACATTACATTTGAAATTGTTTTAGAATATTCCTCAATTTTGCTTTATCTCTTCTATCATCATTATTAGTTTCAAACTGTGAATTTTGAGAATATTTGTTATAGATGGGATGTTTTATTCTTTGCCTTGTATCTCAACAAGATTCCATGTAATTGAATTAACGTCTGCCAATATTTTCTTTTGTGAAATTACTGCATTTTCTCCACTGGAGTAAAAATTTTTATTAGAGATTAATTAAGTCTATGTACATATCCTGTTGCTTAAAAACTTTTATTTCCATTGACTTTCCTTAATTAATCATTATCATGACAGATATCATGGTTACCTAATGGTATTTTTCTAATTCAATACTAGGAAAGGGTTCGGCATAGCATTTAATAAGTACTGAATAAATTCATAAATAAATAGATAATATTATGATAAGCATATGACCAACAAACGAAGCAAAAATAAAGCACGAATCATTCAAGCTTTTATTCATTAGGAGCCTCTACAAGATGTATTCTATGTGTTTTTGACATATTTCCATCTTAGTCTAAACTTTGTCCAAGGAACAATGCTTTTTATTGTTGTTTGGAGACCATGTTAAAAAACAAATAAATGAATGTGAAGCACTTCAAGTTTGGGATAGAGCTGGGAAATGTGTGTATGTGTGTGTATATATGTGTGTATATATACATACATACACATATATACATTTATATATACATTTACATATATATAAATTAAAGAGACAGTTCCACAGAGTAGAAATATTTTTGAGTCAAACAGAGTCCATTTCATCTGTCATGATGAAAAACTTAGGCATCAATGAAAGTGTCCCGACTCAGCTCACCATTGCCAACTAGGAAATAACATCCACTCACTGAACTGACTTCTCCTTATGGATGAATACTGATGTTGATAGAGTATAAAATTCCAATATCTTATCAATGACTAGAAAATAATCAGGAAAGGCAGGAACTAATTGCTACACTGCAACACTTTGTTTGAAGGCTTTTGCCAACCAACCTCAAATTTCAAACAAATGACCTAAACTAAATTAAGGCCCATCTTATTTGATCCTTTAAAAATACTCCTATCCCTAATGAAACACACCTTAGGACTGGCCATTGGATGTGAAATATAATCATAACTCTTGCTCTCAAATAAATGTTTCATTGATTATATGATAGGCTGATTATTTCTAACATAGCAGTATATATTGATTGCTCCTTACATATTTATTCATGTGTTCACACCAAATGTCCTAAAGCTAATCCAATACCACAGGGTTTACCCCAGTTGTTTTTCTTTACTGTTTGTAAATTCTTTATCTGATTATTTTCTAATTATTCTCTATAATTATTCAATTCATCTCTAACATATGGAAAGTAATTGTAATGCCATCATTGTCTCACCATCCCCATGAGTATCTCCACTCCCTGGCAGCTCTGATTCCTGTGCTGAACCCTGATCACAGTTTACTTTCCCAAAACCTCATATTACATTATCCCCATTTCCAGTACCCACCTAGTGATCTATCCTCCTTTAAATTTGTTTCTAAATGATAAGTTAACTATAAAATCTGTGTTTCTTTTCACCTTAAATTGTCTTTTTCCTTTACCTAGACAAAATGTACAGATCTTGGCTTTGAAGGTGATTCTTTTTTTTCTTTGCCTTTTATATGAGCAATTATTTTTCTCATAGTCAATATGATATTATTCCATATTGATTAAAACATTATCTCTCTCTTGAACGAGCAGACACAGAGTGTTCCACTCTTGGCCATCCATCACAAGGCTTGCTTTTCTGTATAAATATAGACATTTTATATGCTGGTTCTTTCCAAAATCTAATTTCTTTATTTGTCTGTTGTTTCCCTCCCCTACCATTCTTGGAATTTTCAAATGGGAGCAAGTTTACAAAGATTGTCATTCTTCACCTTTAATTCAAGACTTAGCAAATACAAGCAGAGTAAAATCATTTCCTGATTGTTGAATAATGTGTCATGAAGGTCTCCTTAGGTGTGCAATAATGAAAAAGATTTGAGACACACTACTATATGTCTATAACTTTCAGGAACTATCCAGTAGGTATCATCAATGAAATAAAATAACACTTTGACTGTAATTTTATCTATGCTCTGTGACCTCTAACTCAGCCTTCATGTCACTAAAAGTGATTTGAAGTATGTCTGAGAGCTAGAAGTCATTTAATTATTTTATAGTTTATATACCAATCTTTAGGTTTTATAGCTATCAAAGGCATAGTCCCTTTAATTTTGCAGTTTTTGAAGAGGTAGATCTATGTCTAAAGTTAAGAACCCCCTAACTAGGAAATACAAAAGTAACCAGATTTTATTTTATTTACTTGTGTATTTACTTATATATCGGAAAGCAATTTGATGGGATATGCTATTTATTTTCAAATATGGAACCTCAAATTTTTAAACAATTTTCATGTGATTATTAAAGCATGATAATCTTGCCAATAGTCTAATATTCAATCACTCTTTCAATTTAGAAAGCTTTCTAGGCAGTAAGCCAGGTTAAAAGATTAAGGCTGCAAATAATACTCAATCCCTGCTCTAAGAATTTCTACTATATAACAGTTGATGAGTTGCAAGAGAAAAAAAACAATAACATGCTATCTATATGAGCCGGTCAAGATATTCCTCTATGATATATAGATAGCAAAATGTAATACCATTATTATCTTGTCCTTATAAATAATTCACATTATTTTTCCTACATTATTATCTCTTATATTAAGAAAATGAAATGAAATTTAGAGATGAAAAATGGAATGAGCATATACTGCATTTTTGTTTGCAGTTGTGCTATGATGTTTATTTTACATCATAGACTTATAGTTGAAAATACAGAACATGAATAAATGTATTAAAATAAGAGGTTAGTTCACAAATAAATTCCAAATGTAGTCTTAAAGGCATATTTTCCTAATGCTTATATAGCTATGTGTAATTAGAGAGGTAGAGCACAAAAGAGAGAAAAAAACCATCATCCTAACATTCATAAAAAGTATACTGACATTTGACATTGGTATTACCCAAATGAGATTCTTCTTCTACATTTCAGGGGAAAGAGTTCTTTTTCTTAGAGTTCAATGGATACATTTCATTTCTTGAATAATTAATAAAGTCTTCTTGAAAATGTAACAATAGGTAGGTTAAATAAGTACTTAAATTACCACTGTAAATTTAATTCGCAGAACTGTTTAAGTAAACTTAGCAGTTTTATAAGCACTCTTAAAAGCTAGTTGAAGAATTTCAGTCGATATGGATGATTATGCTGATGTGATTCAACTGATAAAGATGAACTCACTTTGTGTTTTAAGTATATTCTAATACAAACATATTTTAAGTGCATGTTCCTCAGCAAAATCCTCATCTTAGAAGCAAATGAAGAGATTAATAGTCAGTACTTATTCATTCTAATGTGTTTCAAAAGTCCATTACAGAGAAAAGTGAACCCTTTAGGTTAAGAGACACTTCAGTGAACCAGACCTTTGCACTGTATATAGGCAAAGGTGATGTAGATGGGGATTTTTAAAAGAGAACAATAACCAACTTTTATTCATATGTAAAAACTATTATCTTAGGAAACGCGCTCATACTAGTACTTTGTCATAGTGTGTAAATTCACACTAATGACAGTAGTAAGAGATCATTAGTGAAAACATGGTAAAAACACTGTGTTAGACACAGAGCCCTGAACTCTAATTTAAAAATCTGCTAGAGTACACTCAGAATCTTGAGCACACAGTGATTCCATGGAAAAGAATATCTGGTAAAAATAAAGTTAAAATCAAAGATTAGAACATGGCAAGGAATTAAAGTCACAGATATTGAAGTTAAAGAAAATGAATAACTTGAACCTCAAAATCTAGACTTTCTTTCTCCACTGTATATTTTTGACTCATTTTTCTGTAGATTAACTATCAATTTAAGTGTGAGTTTATTTTTTGGCTCTCAATTCTATTTCATTGATCTATATTACCATTTTATATCAATACCATATCACTGATTATTATAGTTTTGGAGTATAATTCTAAGTCTGGAAGTATTACTCATCTTTTTTGTCAGATTTTCTTTGGTTGCATATGCCATTTTTTTGGTGTGAAAATGAAAAATAAGCATAAATTTAATTTTATCTATTTTTTTAAACTACAGTATATAGCAGTATTCATAGCCATTTTATTTTCACCTATTTTTCTATTCCATGGTAATTTTTTTTCTAATCCAGACCTCATTTCAGTAAATAAAAAGCTAAAACTAATATTAAAAATGCCTTACGAGCATAAGAGAACATAAGTTCCAATTTTACAATCTCCATTTCAGTGACTCCAAGCATCTTATCACTGCCCAACAAAAGTCAATCACCTTGAGTTTTGAATCTTCTCTCAGTTTTCTATAAACAGGCATGTAACCTTTTCCAATACAAATTCTACTTGTTCTTTAAAATTGACCCTTTAAGAGGCTTCAAAAAAAGTCATTGTGATTATAATTTTAAGGTTCAGATTACGTGGTTTCATATTCAGCCCCTATTCTGCATGAGCTATATATTGGTAGGAAAATTCACTTTCATATTCTGTCTCATATGAGAAAGCAAAAAAATGTAGTAATTCACACTCCCAAAGGTTGTAGTGAAGATTAGCTATAAATCACTTAATCATTTAGAAGAAGTCTGGTACATCAAAGTTTTTTATGAATTACTGTTGTTTTGTTAATGTCCTTATTGTTGCTCAAATGAGACTACTCTTTGCAGAGTAGCCAGAATTTTTGCACAAAGATTCACAAGTCTGTTTATTTCACAATGCCATTCTATAACTTGTCCAGGAAAACTTGTGTAATTGGTATGATTTTCCTCAGATTTCATTGTTAGTGAAGATTATTTTTGTCTGTAAAAATTTTTAATCACTTTTCCTTAACCTCTCCAGGCCCTTGAGGTTCAGAGTACTTGGCGACTGATCTCTGTTCTTCACAGGGCCTTTGCCATGGATAGATTAACTTAATAACAAACATTAGAGAGTTCCATTCTGATGATTATAGCTGAAATGTACTATAACCATAGAGATATTTTAGACTTGCATGCATGATATCATGCATTTATAAATCTTGATCTCATGTTTGCAGTTGCATTCAATTTGAACCAAAAAATATGTTTAAAGATTTATTCTCATACTATTTCCTTTTTGTTATGAAGTTGACCATCTGGGATCATCCTTCTGCCTTAAATAACCTCTATTTATCCTTTCCTAAAGTGAGACATTTGCTAGAATCTATATTTTGAGAACCTAAGTCTCAAAATGTGATCTTGTTTTAAATACTATAATTAAAATGTAATTATTCTTGTCTAAAATGGAATATATTAACAAAATCATATACTTTTGTTCAATTTGTAATATCCAGAGTACAATGAAAATTCTCTTTTTAAAGTCAGGCCCCTTTCTATTTTTATAACTTTAAATACATTATTTTCTTGCATTTTGACTTGCTTTTGTTGCATAAATTGATCAACTATAATAACTATCATTTCCATTAGCAGTTTGGAGAATTGTATAATTTTAAATCTACTCCTAAATTAGACACAGATTTTTGAAATACATTCTAGCTAGAATTTTTTTCTTTTTTCGCATTTTTGTTTCTTAGTCTCATTTTGCATACTAGAGTACAAAGAATAAAGACACATGGTAGTACATGTGAAGCCAAGACCACAAAAATAATTGCTCTCTTAGGACAGAAGTAAAGGCAATACTCTGTTCAATGATGCCTATCAAAAAATTCATAATGTTCTAATAGCTATTATCAATATGTTATGCAAAGTAATTAAGAAATTCTGAACTTTTTTATTTAAATAATTTATTTATATTTAAATTTCACATCTCTGTGATCTCTGAGGTTCACCCCCCCCCGACCTTTCCCACCCTGTCCTACACCCCCCCCCCCAAGTAGTGTACTTCAATTTGGTTTGCTTGTTTTGACTTTTCTTCATGGATTTTTGTTTAATTCTGAACTTCTTAATCACTATTTTATACAAAAGATACTGTCTTAGCTCAGGTTTTTCTGACAAGGTACAATAGATTGAATGATTTATAAGCAATGGTTCTTTCACAGTTGTGGAGGCTGAAAGTCTGAGATCATGGTGCCAGTGTCATGCTCATTCTGGTGAGTGCCCATTTCTGGCTGGCAGACTACCAAATTCTTTTTGTAAATCCATATGGTGGAAAAAGAATGATATAGCTCTTCAACTGGGCCTCATTGTATAAGGGTGTTCATCCCATTCCATAGGGTTCCTTTAAGATCAAATAACCTTCATTTTGGTTCCATCTCCAAGAATGATCAGACTGGGATTAAAGTTTCAACACAGCAATTGTTTGGGAAGGATATAAAAATCCTTTCATTAAAAATATACAGTGTATTGTGCTAGAGAACATTTCCTTTACCATGAACTTAGATACTCGAGAAGAAACAAGTTCATTTGAATTTTAATAGGAAAAACCAGGTTATTTCAGGATTTAACATTTTTCTAAGGTATACAGATTAGAAGCAGTTGAGTTATTACCAAAACTAAAATTTTGTTGTAACTTGTATAATATTCCTTAAGACTTAAATTATTTGTCCAACCTCATGTTTGAACAGTTTTCAAAGACCATATAGACTTTCTAGAACTGTTTCTAAAAGTTTTAGGTAACATAGAAATAAAATAAGCCAAGTCTATATATTATCTATTGACTCATCTATCTTTATATTTGTCTACCTATTCAAAACTTATAATTCAAATTTATAGAACATATTTTAGAATTCTAGTGTAACCAGATTTTTTTCCCCATGAATAATCTTTCTCTAACAGTAGTTAGGACATAGTTTCCTTACTACTATCAGAGAAAGATCATCATGGAAAATATATTTAGCAGCCCTATTTATGTCAGTTACTGGTTTAAATTTGTGTACTGATTTGTTTTGCTCAATGATTAGGACACACATATAAACATCAATATTAATTGTTAAATAGCTATAATTAATATACACTGAAATTATATACTGAAATTTTACTATGTGCCAGACACTGTTCTAGGAAATTTATAGAAATGAGTTCATTTCGTGATCAAAATAATCTTAGGTGGTAGGTGTTCCATTTTATTTTCTTTTAGCACAGATAAGTACTGTCAATCATTTATAATGTTACAATTAGTCACTGTATAAATAAGAACTAAACCTAGGAATAGGGCCCTGATGTTTCCACCTACCTCTTGAAGCAAAGGTTACTGGTAATACATAGGATGGGGGCGATACCAGAATTGTTCTTCAACTTATCTCCCCCATTCAACTTGTCAAGGAAGGAAATCTATAGTGTAGATTAATTAATCTGCACCTGCCATTATTTAATACAAAGCAGACTCCTATATTCACAATATTATCTAATAAAATTGAGGACTAAAGTGGAGGAATTCTCGTTGGCTCAAAAAGTAAAAAGAAGATGAAGAAAGGAAGAAGAGGGCAAGGGAGGGGAGGGAGAGAAGGGAGGTGAAGGGAGGAGAGGAGTATTAAGACAAAAAATTTCCAGCTGGAGAATAGTCAGCAATCTCTGAATAGACACAAAATCTATACAGATATTGTGAGAAAAATTCCAATATCTCGTTCTATTGTAAGAGTCAGATAATGGATACTTGCAAAGTCTGAGAAGGGACAGAACTTGAAACAGCAGTTATTGTTGCTGATTGAGGAAATTATCAAAGTATCAAGAAAATTAGTCAATAAACTAATTCCAGAGATATTTGTTATTCTTTCTGTGTATGACACTTGCCAGTAGATTAACTCCATTTTGGCTAAGGTGTTATTTAATGTTTTTAGAAAAATCAAACAAACTTTTAAATTATACTTTTAATATTCAAATTTACTTAGAATATATATCCTATAAAAGTACTTTCCCCTATAAAGACTGACTTATAAAAGATTATAATGAAATTTGAAATAATTTACGTAAACTCCCAAAAGAGCCTAGAGAGTTTCTAAAATGTGTTAAGAAATATTTGTTAATGATTTACTCTATTCTTCAAATTCTAATGTTAGTGAATTTTGCAGAAAGCATATGGTTCTTTTATTAAGACAAGCTTCATCAGGACTCAAATATCAGAATAAATATTTTTTTAATGTTATGGTAAAATATTAGCATATATAGTATATTTTTATCACAGATTGAAAAAGTTTAAGGCAAAAAAAGCTTAAACAGTAAAAAATAAAGGAGTAGGCTGTGGTAAATTAGACCTATAGAATTAGTGAAAATTCATGTGTAATAAACATAATGTGCAAACTACAGAAAGAGTGCATGAGTCAAAAATATTTTTAACATGGTATCAAGCAATAAAATTCTAAAACAGAAGAAGTATAAAATCAAGTGTGAAATAACTAGCTTTTCTCAATAAACACTTAAAGTTAAAACCAAACTATAGTTAAGTTCATGAATAGGAAATTATATCTCAGCAGCACAAAGCTGCAATATAGGGAGAAATATTCTGTCTTTTTAAAATTACAAATGGTCAATTCGCTAAATGTAGGCTTTAAAAAGTTATTTGATTTTTCTGAGAGGTATATTTTCATGACTGTGAGCTTTTTCAAGTAGAATCAAGGCATTATTTGTATCCTAACAAGTAGAAGAATAGAGATATACAAATTAAATCGCATTCTTTTAAAGAGGATTATTTATAACTACTAAAATATTAACATAATATATAAAGACATCCATAAAGTAGTACTCACAATATCACACATTATCATCATTATTGAATATTCTATGAAAAAAAGCTGTGATGTGCAGTTAGGTATATGAAATTATAACACAAACACACACAAAGCAATACCTGCCCTCAATGAGATTACAGTGTAATTCCATAACAATTCAGAGCAGTTTGATATTTAGAAAGAAATTTTTTTTAAATTCATTTTACAAATGAGTACTTTATGGGAAAATGAGTTACAAATTTAGAATTGTTCTTTATTTGCAATAAAGAACATGTTAAATGCAACTATATACATAATATTAAGATTTTATAAGTGCTTTCTTCCTTTCATCTTATTATATTATTTTCTAATACTAGGAATATAGAGTGAATTTTAAAATGCAAAATAGCATTTTTTTCTATTTCAAATTTATGCAAATTTTGGGATGCATATTTTTGTTATTGTTCGCTATGACCTCATAAAAGTGAATAAATCAGTTGCAAGTTCATTATTTTCTTTCCATGCTGTTCCACACTAATCAGAGATAGTTTGCTCATTTTTGGTCCTATGTTGCATTTAGTAACCTCTTCTAACTTGATTTCTACCCACAAGGGCATATTACTCTGTCTGCAATACAACACTAGTGCATCAATATAAAACTTCAACAAAATTAACTCACTTAAATTTTACCCTCATCCCAATTTCCTAGCAGAGTGCATTTCTGTCATTTTCTGGAAAATATACAATTTCATGATGTTTTTAAGAATAATATAAGGATCAAAGAGGAATCTTAATATCAGTTGTTTGGTAGTATATGTTTATGCATATGATTTAACATTAGCATACCAAATATTGAGTTTTAGCATAAAATGAGTGACATAGTAATAAATAATAAGTTAATAAAGATCATTTAAACCAAATTTCAAGCCATTGTAGAAACACATTCTGGTTAGTTCTCAGAAAGGTATATCATCTGTTGAAATAAAGCAAATTTTCCTTCATCTAATAATAGTAGTTTCCTTCATCTAATAAAAGTACTTTTTGTGAAAACTAAAATCTATCTAATCAATTCCATCACTCCCATGATAGTGCTTCAAATACTTGAGACAGCTATCAAGTAATTCATTAGTCCTGACTTTGTCAAATACAACATTTCCTTATACTCAGGCATTTATCTTATGACATAATTTTCCGACATACAAAATAGGAAATAGTCCACTATTTCTATAATAGTTTAAGGCTATGAATGTTGTTCTTTTTTGGAATGTCGATAGAGTTTCAAAGATGAGTTTCAATTTTCAGTATATAAAAATTGTTTATAATAGTGGTATATGTAATAGACACACAATGAAATATTTGTGTTTCAAAATCAGACTGTGTTTACCTTTTAATTCATAAATATTGATTTTCTTAAAAAAATACCATGGACATGAATGTTGCTTATGATAAGGAAAAGAAGAGCAGTTCCTACTACTGATGAGCTCACAATCCAATGCCAAAGACAGACTATGATATATGGTAAATATTGTTATGTAAATAGATTCAGTTTGCTTTTGAGACAAAAATGTAGGCATTACAAACCAGTCAGTGAGAAGTAAGGATAAGAGCTATATCAGAGGATCCTTGAGCCATGAATGTGAACTTTTTAGGTAAATAAAGATAGAATAGGAGATTACGGTTATTCTGTTAAGAAGAAACAACTTTACTTAAAAATGTGATATCCTTATGTATTTTTATTCTTATGATAAATAAAAGATAAATTGAGATTTTTACATTTTCACTCAATGCATAGACTCAATGTAAATTATTTTAAATATTAGAGCAATATTTATCAAAATACTGTAATGTGAAAGTTGAATCAATACATGCAAAGACAAGCAGAAATCAGATATCACATACTGTTAGTGTACTAAAAGTACCTCCATCTATGATTTTGCTTATTCACAATAATTTTGGGGTAAATAAAACTAATGATTTGAGGACATGTGAGAAGATTGATTTTTTTAATATTTAAAGTAAAAAACTGGAGTTAGTTAATTTTAAGTGCTATTATCAGAACTTTATATGCAATTAAAATTTAACCCAAACTTAAAAATAATTTATAATATTTAAATTTTCACTATTGACCTTATTGAAAATGTTGTATTTGATGCATAGATTTGTTTACATATAAAATTTAAATATTATTATTATGTATTTTTTTTTAGGAATAACAGAACTTTGTGCTGTGGGTATGTTACCCAAGTATCCAATTGTTGATGTATGTTCTTTTTATCCCCAATTTTTCAAGAGCTTTTATCATGAACAGGTGTTGAACTTCATCAAATGCTTTCTCTGCGTCTAATGATATGACCATATGGTTTTTGGTTTTCTCCTTCTTGTTGTGGTGGATTATGTTAATTGATATCCGGATGATGAACCATCCCTGTGCCCTTGGAATAAATCCCACTTGGTCATGGTGAATAATGCTTTGTATGCATCACTGGATTCAATTTGCTAGGATTTTGTTTAAAATGTTTGTGCCCATGTTCATTAGGGAAATTGTTACAGTTTTCTTTCTTAGTACTGTCTTTTATTTAATTTTGGTATGAGTGTGATGTTTGCTTATAGAATGTTTGTCAGTTTTCCTTCTTAGTTTTTTGGAAAAATTTTAGTAGTGCAGGCATTGGTTCATCTTTGAATGTCTGGTAGAATTCATTTGTGAAACTGCCTGATCCTGAGTTCCTACTTTTCGGGAGAGTTTTGATGACTGCTTCGATTTCACTGCTTGTGACTGATTTGCTTAAGTTCTCTAGTTCTTCTTTGTTCAGTTTTGGGTGGCTGTATCCTTCTAAGAAACTGTCCATCTCATCCAGGTTGTTGTATTTGTTTGTATATAGATGTAATCTCTGATTATCCTTTGTATTTCTTACTGTGTCTTTTGAAATTTCTCCTCTTGCATTTGTGAACCTGCATTTTTGAGTGTTCTCTCTTCTTTGTGAGTTTTGCTAGGGGCTTATCAATTTTATTTATTTTTTCAAAGAACCAATTCTTGGTTATGTTGATCTTCTTGATTGTCTCTTGGGTTTCTAGATTATTTATTTATTATTTTATTTTTATTATTTATTTTCTTCAGTTGGGTTTTGGATTTTTTTTTTGTTGTTCCTGTAATTCTTCAAGTTGGGATGTTAGGTTATTTTTTTTTTTTTGGTTAGTTTCTTGGTTTTTGATAGGAGTCTGTATTACTATGAACCTTCCTCTTAAAATTGCTTTTGCTGAGTCCCAGATATTTTGGTATTTATAACCGCAAGGACATGGAAAAAAAGATACGGTATATATATATATATATACATACTAGAATATTACTCATCAATTAAAAAATGATAAATTTGATGAACTTATATGTACCTAAAAGAAATCATATTAGCAGAAATAAGTCAGAAAGAAAAATACAGAAACCAAATGGTTTCATTAATATATGGGATATAGGAAAAATAAGTAAAAGGCCAGGAGGAAAAGTCAAAACAAGCTAACAACCAAACTAAAGTACATAACTGGGGCAGGGGGCGGGGGATGAGTGGGATCGGTCAGGGAGGAGAGGTGGTGTATAAACCCCAGGGAATACAAAGATGTGATGTAAAGACTATATATATATAGTCTTTAAAATTAAAAGAAGGAAGTCTAATTTCCAAAACGGTGTCAACAGACACAGTGCTCCCACCTTACAAGTCCACTTTTAAGCTCCAGAAGGCTTTTACCTTTCCTTTTGCTCATTCAGCCCTGGGGGTTATAGCTGCTTCTCATGGTTCTTTATTATTTCATGTTTTCTGAAAGCAAATGGTCTCTACTTAAAAACCTAATGTGGTTTCCTGTTTTGTTAAATAGATTAATTGATAAAGGACACATGTTTACTCTTAGATATAGTCACAGTGCCAAAACTGTGGTCAGCATATACATGGCACCAAATATTAGAATATATGCTCATTTTATTCTTAATAAATCAGTGAAATGATTAAGAAAATAGTGTCTCCAAAGAATTCTTTCCCCTTTCCCTTTTCCATCCTTCCTTTCCCTCCTCCCTGTTCTTTCTTCCTCTCTTTTATTATCTTACTTAAATCCCTGCAGCAACTGAGAAGAGCATTATTATCCCATATTTTACAAGAAAATAAACTGATTCTGACAAATTTAAAGTCACTTATCCAAATATCAAATCCACTAAATATTGGTGAATGAATTGTATTCTCTGAATCTAAAGTGCAAATGCATTTAATTACAACAAACCTGATAACCTATTAACCAAATAATAATGACAATGAGAAGCAAAATAGCAGGAAAATTTCCTTCTTTGTACTCTTTAGAAAATGTCATTTATTGTTTAAAATGCCCTGCAGTTTTATTTTAGCACCTGGGGTTTGGCTATCATTTATGCTAAGAATGAGTGTTCTTAATGTCCATTTTTAACTTAAAAAAATAGAAACTTAAATATTTCATTAAATGGACCATAAAGGTAATAGCACCATTTATTTTGAGATTTAAAAAATCATACTCTTTATTTTATTGCTCTTCATCTCATCCTTCATTTTACAGGGAAAGGAGCAACCATGTTTTGAAGTCTCCATACCTATAAAAACAGATTTGACATACTATCCCCAAATTGTATCCTGTTACATGACTACTTCCACATAAAGATATTTTATCAATAATTTGACTTTTAAAATTTTCTTTCAACCATATAATAATTTAGCTATAAAGAATATTTTCTGAAGTATATTTCCCTCTTTTTTATGCAGCCTTAAAATAACTTTATTGGTGCATACTATATTTCTTGACTATTTTTCATTCAAATGGTATTGGAGTTGGATCTTATATGATTTTATTGTCTCAGGTCATATCCTAAGTTTTGTTGGAAGGATCTCTGACTTATAAGAACACTTTACCTACAACAAGATCCCTTTGTTTTTGTTTTGTTTTATTTAATTTGAATTGTCTAATAAGGTGAAGAGAGAAATTTTGGAGAATATGGAATAATATTTATTCAGGGTAAAAGATTTCATAACCTTATTATAGATATGAAAAAATATCACTGAAAAATAATTACTTTTTTAATCCTTAGAGAGTTGGGGTATATTTGGCAAATGGAGGAAAAAGAACATCCAAAAACATTTCAAGGGCTTCTAGTAACTAGGGAGTTAAGGGGTGGTTGCTAGTAATGAAAGAGCCAATTGAAGAGCTTTGGAATCAGCTATTAAAAAATAAACATATATCTATGAGGAAGTTGGATACAACTTATCAAAGAGAGGTTGTACATACCCCATGATTCCACAGATTTGTGTTGCTATTTTATATAAACTAGTCAGAAGAGACCAAGTCACTTTAATAACAATGACAAGAATGGTCATAACTGAATACTACATGCCCATAATTTGGCAAATAATTTTCTTCAAAATCCTACAATATTGATATACCAAAAGCTCAAGATAAGTGGTTCTATAGTTCAACTTATGTTTATAGAGGCTAAAATTCATTTCAAAGGTGATGTAGGCAAGTTAATTTGAGCTGCAGCCTCTTCAATAATAAAATAGTATTAATAAAATATAAGTAAAGTGCGTTGGTTAATATTTCATATTAGAATTCATAATTTCTTTGCTATATTCAGTATCCATTATAATTACCCTGAAAATTTCTTTTTCATATACTTAGGAAATCAAAACTAACATACAAATTTAATTGACCATATCCATATTTGAGATGATAAATAAGTTGACAATAAAAAAGCTGAGTTTTATAGAATATATAAAAATATGCCTTCATATAAAATAAAGTTTTTATGGAAATAAATAAACAAAAAAGACAAAACATCAATTTACTGGTTAAAAGTGCAGAATTTATTCACTTATATCCATTCTAGAGAATTCACTTTTCCAACTGCATAGGAAAAAAATTATACACGTTAAATTTCATAAGGCAATCACACAGATGATAGAAAACATTTTAAAAAGTGAATACTTAAATATTCAAATCATTTCATTCTATGAACATGATTTATCAATTTTGGAATTATGAAGTCAAACACAGGTCAAACTTTTAAAAGATGGACTGCAAGAAATGATGATGCTATAATAATCCTATTATCCTCCCTCAAGTTTAATTTCATTATATGGAATTCAACAATGGAAAGGTGAAAGGATAAGTATATTCCTTTTGTCAGCACCCATGTAGATGCAGTACCCAGAGCAAAGCATTATACTTAAGAGCTACAATAATTGCATTTACTAATGAAAGGGTATTGCTGCAGCATTCACCACCATTTCTTATACATTGTGAACATTAGCTAACATGAATACCAACTAATCTTTCACTCATTCAGATTTTGTGTGTTACTTTTTGGAAATATTTTCCTAATGAACTAAACTATTTTGTATACTTTATTACATCTTTCAAACTATGTATTTGAAGTGTCTATGTAATGTATATTTTTACCAGATTAAATGCAAGTGAGCATCAGAAGAAAGGGAAAGGGGAGAGAAAACATAGGGTTAATGTATAGAGGCAAAAAAGATATTGCCCCCCACACCTCTGGTTTCTTTGTTGTCTGAGGAGGTAATCAAATTAACCTCAAAATGATTAGTAGAAGAAAATAACAAATTTACAGACAATTGGGAAATCTACATAAATTTAAAATTATATAATAAATAGGATAAAGCAAAAATACTTATTCTGAGGTAAAGAATGGAGTAGGAAATCTGAAACTTTATGGACAGAGGAGGGACTGACATGATGTGAATTATATAACAAAAAACAGATGTTCTAGTTAGATGTTTGTCCTGTCACTTTGGTAGTTTTCTCTAGCAGAAAGATTATTTCTGGCAGAATATTAACTCTCAGTAATACTCATTATCTTCATTCTTCTAGATAATCAAAGGAGTGAAAAAAGCTTCAGCTGAGCTCACAAGGCCTAAATGATCTTACTTCAATATAGTCCACATGCTAACATGACATGCCCTAGAAAGGCTAATTGAACATCTCGGGGAGACCTATTCTTCAGACTCTAGGATTAATACTTAGTAGTCAAAAACCAAGCCACAGAAATTTCTTATAGATTGAAGTGCTGGGATACTTCTCTGTGAGTCAGATGAAAGAAAAAATATACCAGTTTTATCACTGTGTCTTATAGTTTTTCACTGAAGAGTGATTATACATTTCAGTGTTGAAAAAAATCAGAAGCAAAAAAAAAAAAATTAAACCTCATGTTTGCATTGAAGATTCTCAGAAATCTCCTTTTCTCTATAATCCATGTTATTTTGTTCTTCAACATTTATACTTTTTAAATTTTTGCCCATGAGGTAAACAAAATAAAATTTCCATCACATTATTTACCTGTCTCCTGCTACATTAGGATATACTCTTCATTGATTTGATTTTAAAGAACAAGTACATGGTGCATACATATGAACCATAAGATTAAGAAGCAAAATAATTGTACAGCAGAGTTGCTATTTTTCCAGCCATGATATGTAAGCTAACATTTCTGAAAAGATTTTTTTTAAAAACTGTGAAAAAGAATTTCCAAATATACCTGTGCTAAAAAATGCATGATACATAAAATGCTCCACATCAATATTTGTATACCAGCATCATTGCTTTATATAACTCTAATACTAATACTATTTAGCACAATCATGAATCTAATTGATCACAGAGAAAAGCGCGAGAACAGGGCAGTGATGATGTTTTCAAATCATTTTGCATGGCCACGGAAGGATTATTCCCCCAGGAAAATTATAGGTATATATAGTAATGTAAGTAGACTAATAGCAGAAAGTCCTTCTGATTCTAAAATATATTTCAAAGTAATCAATAGGAAAGTTAACTAGCTTTTGGAGTGAACCAACTCTTCATGATAAATTATGAATAAAAAATGTATATGTTAGACTGAATTGCTAATGAAAAATACATTTAATACTATACAAACCTGTTTCATACATAATGTAAATTATTTAATAACTACAGGGAAATCACCTATAGTAAAATCAGCTCATATCCATCAAATGCCTGAATTTTCAAGGCAACTAAGTGAGTAGATTCACATCTCTCAATAAAAACATTGTCACTGTTGACAAACAAGAATGATTGTGTTCAAAGAAAATTGTTTTCATAACAAAAATGACAGCATTGTGATTTTCTATAATAGTAATAATAATCAAAATCATTCATTATGTGTGACAAATAGTCTTTATCCATGTCAAAGAAACATTAAATCATTCATTGCTTCAAAAAAAATATTGTATATTATATGTTTAGATACTCTATGCTTAAAGGAAACTATTCCTTTTTAAAAAGAGTTTTAATGAGCAATTGGTGAGAATATTAAGCAAAAAGGATGCATTAAAATACTCATTATAAGAATTAGATGGAGCCTTGACAGAGTGTTATCAAAATGTATCTCTTTCAGAAAATTCTTGACTGCTTCATTGATAGAAAAGGTCACAAATCCACTTATTAATAACCATTTCATGTGGGAAGCAGGAATATTTGAAATTATAATGCTCAATTGGGTCAATTGTGAAAACACTTACAAATTAATAGAAAACCTACTGTCCTATTTAGTTTGATTAGAGGAAGCAAGGGTAGTTCTGGTTTTTCACTATTTCTCAGCTGCATTTTTCACTAATACTACTTTTTATATATTATCATATTTTGACTTGTTAATTTTTAAAGATGTTTTATTCATTCAGAATCAATTATAAACAATATATATTGTTGGTGTAGAAATATTTTTCTCTATTCCTCAAAATTCTTGCCTAAGGCACCTATATAATAAAAGATAAATTTAATAGATGAAAAGAAAAAAGTTCAATAAAATTTATGCCTCCTGTTTACATAAGAGATTTTCAGAAAAAAATGATGGTATTCCAAATCATCACCTTAAACACAAAATTCAACTAAAGACAACAAATAGTGTGGTAAGGGAGTAGACGCCTCACAAATGGTAAATTATATTAGGTTTCAAATATTTTCCTATATTTTCTGTTTATTAAGAATAACTATTTAAAAAATAGTTTTGACAAAGTACCTATTTTGGGGTGGCACGTTTTGCTATCATTCAGAATATTGAAACAAAACTTTCTTCTAAAGTGAAAATATTTTTTGCTCCATTTACTAATCACTTCAGTTTTCTCCCTAGCACTTCTTACCACCTCACATTAAACTATGTTTTATTATTTGTATCACAAATAAAACAAAGTGTAGTATGTTATTGTGTTTTATACATAGCCTTAAAACTATCATTTAGAGCAGTACTTGGAGTAGCATGTGTTTTATATAGATTAGATAGATAGATAGATAGATAGATAGATAGATAGATAGATAGATAGATAGATAGATAGATAGATAGATAGATAGATAGATAGATAGATAGATAGATAGATAGATAGATAGATAGATAGATAGATAGATAGATAGATAGATAGATAGATAGATAGATAGATAGATAGATAGATATAGATATTAGATAGAGAGAGTGAGATCTGTATATATGAGTGAATAAGTCTGTTTTAGATGGATAAATCTTAAAAGGGTAGCTTAGGTTAACTTTACAGGTCTAAGATTACCAAAAGTGTAAATGTTTTCCCTGACCTTTATTTTTCAAATGTGACCAATATGTTTGCAGCACTTTGAAGTAAAATATGTATTAGTTCTGATTCAATTAAAGGAGTGAAAATACACTTATTTTAGCGATGTCTTGCAAATCACTGAAGTTCCTTACAATTAATGCTTATCTTCATTTGTCACTATTAAACTGACTTCCAGGATATATTCTCTCTTGATTTTCCTTGTTTTTCTGTTTTTGTTTTTTTTTCCATTCAACAAAATCTTTTGTAAATGACCAAACTGGGTCTTCTATTCATGTCCAGAACCCAAACTCTGATCCACGAGAAATGTCTTTACACAGGAGTTTAATGAATGTGGCCATCAAGAGAGTCAAAAGGGTAGTCACCCTAAAACATTTGACTCCCCAAGGGCTGGAGTGTTGGTATAGTGTAAGGAGCAAAAGGATGTGAGGGAATTCAGCGCTTCACATTTCCAGACCGAAGAAGAACTGGGAAGTGTAGAGCGCATGATTTAAGGCGCTTATTTTCCCAGCAGGGTGATTTCTCAATGTTTGTTTCTGATGCTGCTACTTGTCCAAGGGAGCACAGAAAATTTTATTAGGGAAGTAACACAATCAATTGTCCAAGTTCCCAGAAATGCATATGGAACCAGTAGAGGGGAGACTGAACAAAGGCTGGTTAGAGTTTAATTCCAGTTTTTCCTAAAATTTAATCTAGAAGAGGATTTTTGTTTTTTTGTTATTGTTGCAAAATGATGGTGATCTGACTACACAGTAACTCTGTACATTATCTGTATATTTTTTTTTTGAATGTTTGTTTATGGTAACATTGGCTTACAGCACTATCTATTATTCGGAAATTTAGGATCACACCCCTTCAGGTTGGTTTCATACAACACCCACCATCCAGTCACCCACAGTTCTCCACTTAGTCTATTGGGGACTCTCCCCACTTTTCTCTCCACCATTTCCCTAACTTGGTTAGTCTCAACACTAAAGCCCGATTTTGTTAATGATTTGATTTTATCCCACTCATTTTTCTGTTTCTCTGTATGCCACTCAAAAGTGAAATCATCTGGAAATTATCTTTTTCTTTCTGACTTACTTTGCAAAGCATAATTCCCTCCAGTTACATACATGTGGTCACAAATGGCAAGAGTTCATCTTTTCTTTTTCTATTCTTTTTTTTTTCATTACCCTAGGCAATATTTTTCTACAGATGACTCACTAATGGCAACTTCAAGATTTTGCAAGTATTGGTCTTACATTTTCACCTGCTCTTTAGACACAAACACATTTTCTCATCTACTTGTTAAACTCAACTTGTCTAGATGTACTTCAATCATGCTTTCTTTTTACTTACTTCTGTTAAATCTTATTCTATTTCTCAAGTTCCCAAAGTAAATTCTCAGTTAAAACTGAATGCTTTTTTTCTCTTCCTGCTTAGATAGAATGAAGCCTGAATTCTTGTCAACTAGGTCTTGTTCATATTCCCTGCTTCTGTACCTCAATCAGCCTCTCTTGAAACCATTTTGAATCAGGGATGATTTTTCTCCAATTTTGAATTTTTCAAAGTCTGCCAACTGGCATCCTTGCCCCAAATCTCATTACCTTTGAAATTAAAAAATCAATCTCATTGACATAGATGATGATCATTCACATATCACTCCTCCCACATCCTGATATAGTCAATGTATCTCAAATTTGTCTCAATCTATATTTCCCAGACTTACATTCCATCACTTCCATGTGATCCAGAAAATATTCCAACTGTTCCCACACATGTCATTTCTTCTCCATTACTTCATTCCTATTCATAACATCTATTTTTCTTACTGGCATGTCAATTGACTTCCTACCTACGAATAGACTGTCATCTGTTTTTGCTACCAAAATTTCTGACATCAGCTGTGTGGGATTCCCACAATAACAATTTCTTTATTTCTCTAAAGATATCAATTGAAGGCCCTACATTTAAATTAATTTCTGACACTATCCCAAGTTATTACCCACAGATGAAAGATTTAGATCTATAAGACTGCTCCTATTCCAAATCATACCTTTTAGTCAATCACCTATAAATTGGGGTTTCCCATGACTCCACTTCACATCTGATAAATTTGATCTACAATGGCTCACTGAAACAACAGAAACAATGTAGTTATTTATCAATTATGAAGACTATTATAAAAGATACAAATTAACAGTCAGATGAAGGGACCTGTAGTTTAAAGTCCAAAAAGGTCCTGAGCACAGAACCTTCCATCTCCACAGATCTCAGGTGAACTGCTCTTCCAGGACAAGGATGAGATCAATTCAAAAGTTCTTAAAAACCAGTTTTGGTGTTTATATGGAGGTCTCATCATGTAAGCCCAGTTGAGTAAATGACTAGTCATTTGACTGACTCAGATGCTCTTGTCACCCTTCTCTCTCTCAAGAACTTTCAACAGTCTTAAAGCTTTTGTGCCAGGAGCCATAATATATATATAT